>CM021104.1:330796922-330969605 GCA_007115665.2 Sequoiadendron giganteum | reverse complement strand
CAAAAACTAGAATTTTCATTATAACTCTTAGAGATTTGAATCCACTCTCAAACATCCTTCCTATATATACATGAAATATAACTTAAAGTATAAGAAAGTAAATGTCCATATGTAAATGTCAACTTATACTTAAATGTTTATTTCATGTAGATAGTTTCCCTGATAGAGAAAGTGAAAATCTAGTTCTGTGCAAAGCAGGCCATTTGGTGCTCACCAAATGACTCATCACATTTGGTGCTCGCCAAATGGCCTGCTTTGGATGTGTTAATTAACATGATTTTCCAAATTTTCTCATATTTTCGTCTATGCTCCCCATCTCATTTGCACATCTTTCAATGCATGTTTATAAAAAAAACTATGATAGCGTTAACCTCTCTCTTAGCTATCTAAATATATAATTCTTTTTTCATTTTGATTTAGTTAAGGTTTTGATCCATGGCTTCTATTGTAAATGCCTTCCTTTTTGGTTAAAAACCAACATGTGCTAGGTTTAGGATAGATTTTTACATGTTCATCGGAACGTGAAACAAATTATGTTTTTTGAAACTAGACTCCATTCTACACATGATGAAAAAAAATTTCAATTTTTGATTAGTTTGCAAAAAAATTGGGGGGGAGCATGCTCAAATTTCAACTTTTCAGGATGTGTCCACTTTGAAAATTCATAAAATATTATATATTCATTAAAACAATAATCCGAAAGAAGGAGGATAAACTACATGGTGTTAGCTAATTTCACACCATTGGGATTTTTGAAATTCTCCTAAAAAAATTCAACCAAAAAGGGGAGCCTCGCGCCATGCTATTTTTTTGATAAAAAAGGATTTGTTTCCCCCCCTTTTGAGACCCTTAATCTTCATTAATTTCAAAAAGCAATAGTAGATTAGAACTAGACTCATAGCACTTTAACTTTTGTTCTTTCCGCATCTTGAAATTTTGAGCGTAACTATCTTCATTTTCTCGTGCAAATCAGATTTTGCTGATTTCAAAAAAAAAGTGGCATCTTAAGAGCCAAAATTGTATCATAGATTGGTGCACTTACCCTATGATGAAAGAATAAAATGTTCCTGATATATATTGGAGAGAAGCAATCCACACTATTGTTTACATTCTTAACACAGTTCAAGTCAGAGGTAACAACACTAAGACTCCTTATGAATTATGGACTGGTAAGACTCCTACTATAAAATACTTTAAGGTATTTGGAAGTAGATGTTACATTAAAAGAGGTGAAGAAAATCATGGAAAATTTGATGCTAGATGTGATGAAGGAATTTTCCTTGGATATGCAAATAACAACAAGGATTACAGATGTTTTAATAAGAGGCTAAGGAAAATAATTGAAAGTAATAATGTGAAGGTTGATGAATCTATGTATAGACTAGTGAAAATAACTGAAGCTAAACCTGATGAGCCTATCTGTGTGCAAGTACAAGAAGAAGAAAAATAAGAGAAATAACAAAGTGGAGAAGAAGAAATTATGGAACCTGCACCTAAGACTCCTAAATATGTTCAGAAAAATCATCCAGAGGAACTAATAATTGGAGACAAAAGTGAAGGAGTGAAGACAAGAAGCAAATTGGTTGAGGTAAATTTTTGTTTACTTTCTAAGATAGAACCTAAGACTATGAATGAAGCATGTGATGATGAAAGTTGGGTTAGAGAAATGAAAGAGGAACTACAATAGATAGAGAAAAATGAGACATAGGAACTAGTCCCTAGACTTGCAAATGAGAATTTAATTGGTTTGAAATGGTATTCATAAACAAATTGAATGAATATGGTGAAGTGGTAAGAAATAAAGCAAGACTTGTATGTAAAGGATATTCATAGGTTGAAGGAATAGATTTTGAAGAAAATTTTGCACTTATAGCAAGAATGGAAGCCATTCAAATTTTCTTGGCATTTTCAGCTCATAAAGATTTCAAAGTATATTAGTTGGATGTCAAGTCTTCATTTCTAAATAGACAACTAGAAGAAGAAGTATATATGGAGCAACCAGAAGGTATTTTACTATAAGAAAAACTAGACATGTTTTGTAAACTAAATAAGACACTATATGAACTAAAGTAAGCTCTCAGAGCTTGGTATGCTACATTGGATAGATACTTGACTAAGCAAGGATTCAACAAAGGGTCCACAGACACCAATCTTTAATTCAAGGTTGAGAAAGACAAGATTCTGATAGTTGTGGTGTATGTTGATGACATCATCTTTGGTGGAGATGACGGTATGTGTAAAAAATTTTCTGAAGAGATGCAAAAAGAATTTGAAATGTCTATGATTGGTGAATTGAATTTCTTCCTTAGACTTCAAGTAAATAAAAATAACAAAGGAATATTCATTTCACAATACAAGTATGTTAAGTAATTGTTAAATTTTTTTGGAATGAATGACTCTAAACCGGTATGTACCCCTATGTTAATTGGATGCAAGCTAAGCAAGGATGATGAATCTATTAATGTTGATCAGAGCATGTATAGATCCATGATTTGCGGACTGTTGTATCTTACTACTACTAGACTAGACATTATGAATGTAGTATGTTTAGCTGCAAGATTTCAAGCAGAACCAAAGGAAGCACATGTTAAAGTTGTGAAGAGGATATTTAGATATCTTAAAGGAACTCTAGACTATGGACTATGGTATTTGAAGGACAATGATTTCAGTTTGAATGCCTACACTGATGTTGATTGGGCTGGATGTGTAGATGACTAGAAGAGTACAAGTGGAGGAGAATTCTTCCTTGGAGGAAGATTAGTTTCATGGCCGAGCTAGAAAGAGGATTCAGTTTCTTTACCCATTGTAGAAGCATAATATATTGCAACAACATCTTGTTGTACACAGGTACGATGGATGAAGAAAACTTTGATGGATATAGGTGTGTTGAGTGATGAACCTACTTTTATCTTTTGTGACAATACAAGTGCTATAAACATTTTTAAGAATCCAGTGATGCATTCCAGAACAAAGCATATATCTATCAAGTGTCACTTCTTGAGGGAGAAGGTATCGAGGAATGAAGTTAGACTTGAATATGTACCTACCAATGAACAAGTTGTAGACATATTCACTAAGGCCCTTCCAAGGGATAATTTTGAGTATCTCAAAGGGAAGTTAGGGGTTACTACCTCCTTCTTTGAACTAAGTGCACATGGAGGTGCATCAGTCTAGTGGATTCACAAGCCTTTTATTTTGGACTGATGAGTGAGGTCTACTCCTCAGGGGAGTAGAGAAGTGCATTGTTGCAAGATGAGATTTGGGTATACTCCTTAGGGGGAGTGAACAAAGCTTTATATGGCAAGAATTTACTTTTCCATTGATGTCAAAGGGGGAGAGAGAATCATGTGAAAATTTTATGCTTGGCAGGTTGTCACTTCTAAAAATCATGTATGCTATCTTTGATGGTTTTTCACATCATGTATTGCCATCAATGATAAAGGGGGAGATTGTTTCAAGTATGGATGTGTTTGGTTGTTTTGTTATTGATTTCAACACTATATAGGTTGAGTAAGTTGTGTATTTTCCAACTACTTTTGAGAAAATTTGAGAAATAATGAAAGCCGTGTTGAAGTGTGTTCTGAGTGTGCTTTGGTATTGTGGTCCGAACTTTTTATGTGTGGATCCTATACATATGTATATCTGTAGGTGTGTTCATAAGCTTAAATGGATTGTATATTTTGAGTTTTAGCTTCTAGTTTGATGGAGAGTAAAAATTATGTTCACTGGTGTGTGAACTAGTTTGTCAGAGTTATTTGGTTGTGGACTGGGATAATTTTTTTGGCTCCACAATCTTTTGATAATTGGTTTAAGATCTTGTGGATCTGGGAGATTACTCTTTCTGATGTTTTATGTGTTCTAACAAATTTTCTTATGGTTTGGTGCTTCGAAAGACCTACTCTAGAGCTCCTATTTTTTGTTGGTTGTCCCAGTTGAACTAATGAAGTGTTCTCTACGAATGAAGTTTGTTGAAGTTGTTGCGGATGTATCTAGGTTGTTCTCAGAGATGGTAAAATGACTGGTGAAGCATGTTGAGAAATCCACATATAATTATCTTGTCGGTGATGTCTATGCTTCAAAGATCATTGGTGTTTTCATTAGGTTTGGATGACTTGGTGTTCAGACGTTACATTATTCTTTTGCATCAATTTGAGAAAGCATGTACGTGATCCAAGATGTTGTTTGGGTCCTAAATTAAATATGTATTTGGTCCCCTCACCTTCTTATCCACCATGGAAATGTTGAGTAGCTGACCTAGTTTGAATTTGTAAATGAAATTGTATAGCTGACCTTGGAGAATGTTCTTGAGGTTGAAGATGGTATAAATGCAAGTTAAGTTGTAGCGAATTTTATATCCATCCATAATTCGATTTGAGAAAGATAAGAGTGTGCGAACAAGTGCAAAAATTAGAGTGTGGAAGAGTGAACTAGGGAAACAATACTTTATTGTACATCTATAATATTTTGATCAAGTTGCAAAGTGTGTGGAACTCCTAGTGGTGGATCTTTATCTATTTCTTTGTACTATTTTGTGGGTAGTGAGCCTCTCTTTCTGGATAGTGAGCCCTTCGGTAGTGAGCCTTTGTATCCGGTATTGGATTACTACTATATTGTGAGTTAATCCTCACTGTTGTTTTTCCATCATTGGGTTTTCCACATAAATTTGGTGTCTCTAGTGTTATGTTTTTGTTATATGCATTTCATGTTCACACTTAATAAAAAATTGAGGATAAAATGGAATTGATTAAGGAGTAAATAATTTGATACAACTGATTCAACCCCCCTTCTTAGTTGTCTTGTGCATTCCAACATAGGGTAGATGGTTGAGAATTGAGGGTTCAAGGTTTAATGTATAGTCTAGAGGGTAGAGGGTTGAGGGTTTAAGGGCTTAAGGATTAAGGGATTATGGTTTAAGGGTTAATGGTTGAGGGATTAGGGTTTAAGGGTTGAGGGTTGAGGGATTAGGGTAGAGAGGGAGGGATGGAGCGAGGGAGATATGGAGAGAGAAGTGAGATAGAGAGGAGGAGAGAAGAGGATGGAAGGACAAAGAGAGATGAGGGTTTAGGATCCAATGTATAGGGCAGAGGATTGAGAATTGAGGGTATAGGGATGATGACCTATAGGGTTGAGGGATTAGGGTTAAGGGTAGAGGGTATTAGGTAGAGGGTAGAGGGTAGAGTGTTTAAGAGTAAATAGATTTTAAGGGTTGAGGTTTGAGAGTAGAGGGTTTAGGGTTGAGGGTTGAGATTTTAAGGGTTGAGGGTTGAGGGTTGAGGTTTAAGGGTTAGGGGTAGAGGGTATATGGTTTAAGGGTTTAGGGTTGAGTGTTTAAGGTTGAGGGTAGAGGGTATAGGGTTGAGGGTCCAATGTATAGGGTAGAGGGTATAGGGTTTAAGGGTTAATGATTGAGGGATTAGGGTAGAGAGGGAGGGAAATATGGAGGGAGAAGTGAAATAAAGAGATATAGAGAATGGATTAGGGTAGAGAGAGAGATTTTTCTAGTTATGTAGGAAGAGAGAGGGTGTGGGAGAGAGAGGGAGTGGGAGATAGAGGGATGGGAGAGAGATAGAGGGAGTGAGAGAGGGACTTAAGAGAGGGAGAGGGGGTGGCAGGGAGAGGAAATGGGAGATAGAGGGATGGGTGAGAGATAGAGGGAGTGAGAGAGAGACTTGAGAGAGGGTGAGGGGGTAGGAGGGAGAGACGTGAGAGAGAGAGGGAGAGGGGTGGGGGAGAGACCTAAGAGAGAGGGAGATAAAGACAAAGTGGGAGAGAGATAGATGGAGTGAGAGAGAGAGAGGGAGTGGGAGGGAGATAGAGTGAGTGAGATAGAGAGAGACCTAATAGAGGTAGAGGATGTATGAGGGAGATAATTTATAGAGAGAGGGGGGGAGAGGGGGTGGGAGAGAGAGACTTGAGAGAGATGGAGAGAGAGATGGAGAGAGAGATAGAGGGAGTGTGAGAGAGATAAATGGAGAGAGAGAGAGACTTGAGAGAGGGAGAGGGGGTAAGAGGGAGAGACTTGAGAGAGAGAATACCTAAGAGAGGGAGAGGGGGTGAGGGAGAGACTTGAGAGAGAGGGGGGGTGGGAGGGAGACACTTGATAGAGAGGGAGAGAGATAATGGGAGAGAGATACATGTTGTGAGAGATAGAGAGTGGGAGAGAGATAGAGGGAGTGAGTGAGAGAGACCTAAGAGAGGGAGAGGGGGTAGGAGGGAGAGACTTGAGAGAGAGAGAGAGAGAGGGAGAGGGGGTGGGAGGGAGAGACCTTAGAGAGAGAGGGAGAGAGAGGGAGAGGGAGAGAGAGAGTGAGAGATTTTGGTTTAGGGTTTAAGGGTAGAGGTATCAAGGGTTTTTGTAGTATAAGGTTGAGGGATTAGGTTTAAGGCATAGTTTCTAGGGTTGAAGGTTTAGGGATAAGTGAGAGACCTAGATGGCTAAGGGGGGATGGATGGCTAAGGATAAAGAGAGAGAAAATAAACCTATAGAAAATCAACATTTTCATAACACAAGTGAGTTTTGAAGAAGTTGAGATGTAGTTGTTTGTATAGCAAGACAAAACGTGCTTGCATCATAACATTCTCATGTTATAACATGAGCTTATTATAATGTGAGCACACTTTGTCTTGCTCTAAAAATAGTAAAAAAGTCAATATACCCATGATCTCCAGGCCCACATTTTGTATATTCTTCTAGTTATGCACGTGTTCCAATAAAAAGAAGATTTTTGATGCTTTTGTGAAGTGTGCATGCAAATTTTTCACATTCTATCACATTTTTATGGACTTTCCACCACCTTTGCATGAAATAAAAAAAATTCATGTCAAGTTTGATATATATCAATTCAAGTCTCAATTCCATTCAATAGTGATATACATTTGAACAATGAAAAGGAAACAAGCTTTTGAAAAAATCAAATTGTTGAGGAGTTTGATGCAAGAAGAAGAAAAGGCTACATAATTGGATAGAACTCCTCCATTTGAATCTCCATTTTTTAGGTGCGTGAAGTCTTTACACATTTTCTTTATATTTTCCTTAATTCTATTTTGTCTGTCTTTGATTTTGTTATTTTGGATATTCTATGCCATCATTGTTTGTTTCTCATTATAACCTTAGCCCCTCTTGGCACATTTTAAACTACACAATTATTTACACTTGCCAATTACATTTTTAAACTACATCTCTTTGAGGCATTTTGTTAAACAATTTACCTACCTTGTGTATGCTTCCACATTTTGTATACACACACATATATAAGAGTAGTTATAAGAATGTAATATAATACATCATTTTTCAATCCTTTTCTATAGATGTCCATACCCCTTTCCAAAGCTTTCAATTTTGTATAGGCATGGGGGATGTTGGAGAATGTAGTGGAATTTGGTTTTACACCTAGAAATTGCATATGCTTGAAGTTTTCCAAATACTTTTCAACAATCCATTTTGTGCATATCATGTAATCATTATAGTCCATGAGGACATATCTCATTGAGGCATTTGTCAAATAGTTCTACCAAGCAATTGATTGCCTTGTCTATGCTACCAAATTTTCCATACATGTCTACCAAAGCTTTTATCAAACAACATAGACAAGAAAATCAACTGTCTGAAGAAATGTCTCAAAGAATTGTGGTCTCATGGTGATGTGCATTTTTTCAAACAACTGATTGCCTTGTCTATGCTACCCAATTTTCCATACATGTATCTACAAAATTGGAATATACTCCTCCCAGATTAATAGATATTTGAATCTATTTTGGTTTTCATCTCTATTTTTAAACTTACCTCATCACTAAACTTACACTAGTAGAATTTGGAAAATAAATGACTACGTGACTTAAAATTTTAGTCACAACTAAAATTTACTAAATTCTACTATTTTTTTGCAACTCGGCTATAAATTAGTAAATAAATGACTAATTTGGTTGTTGAATAAAAAATTATTTTAAAGTTAGATAGATAAAAATGACTAAATAGTTATTTATTTATTTCTCAAATTGTTTAAGTAATCAAGAATCAATAGCCCACCAAAAAACTTTAATAAACATACTCTACAACTTTCATCGAAACCTTATTTTCAAGCATAGCTCGCCAAGATAAAGTTTTCATTTTAATAAATATTATAAAACCTTCATCAAAACCTTATTTTTTAGGTGTAGCCCACCAAAATGGAGAACTGTTTCAATAAATAATGATAGTGAATGGTAAGGAGATGTGCGTGACAGGAGGCATATGATTCATTGTTTCTTATCTCATTCTTGCTCTACTCAACAAGGGTTACATTGTTCGCACTACTATTTGTAATCTAGGTATTTAATTGACATATGTTTGCATAATCTAATTTCTTTCAGATGCTTTTGAAGTATCAATTTGTCGTATATCAGGTTTAGAATGTATCTTATATAGGGTTTAGAATTATTTCTTTTAATTTAAAAAATAAATAAATGATGTATTTTCCTATGATTAGATAATGTGAAGATCTCCTAAATCTGCCCTAGCTCACAATCCTCTTTGGAACTATATTCGTTACTCAAGCTACTAGGGTTTTGCATGTGAAATCTTTAATACCTTCATGATAGTGGCCTTTAAATAGATCTTAGTCTTTTCTTTAATCTTTATCATGGTAACCCTTGAGTTCCATAATCCACCTTCAATCTCTTCTAAGAACTTTATCTTAAGCTAGACTGCATAGTATGCATATAAAGAAAGTCCTTCATACCTACCATTGTTCCAAACCACCACTCACTACCTTTCTTAAAATGCTGCCTCCTTAAGCACAATAGCATGTTTAAAATCATGGTTGCTAGTGATTGGCTATTAAGGTCACTACTTTCATCAAGATACAATGAGATTTTGTCTTCAAACTCAAGGCATTATGCAAGATAACATTGTAAATTGTTTGTTCTGTAGGGTTTGATTTTCTTGCACATTATTGCTTTGCTAACTTCCTTTAAGATTGGATATTGCACCTTCAGCTGCAATCTCAAACAACTCACTCACTATCACTTGAAGATTCCTTTCATGAGCATACTTCTATAAAATTAGATTATGCCCTATAGACTACCTACTTACTTACTACATGAGACTCATTGTTTCATGGTATTATCAATCTTAAGATCCTTCAACCTTATTGTCACTACTTCACATTCCATAATGTATTAGTCACTATTCTCCCATCTTTGATGAGTCTCAAAATACTGCTCAAACATGCAATCCACTACCTCCATTATACAATGGCTGAGAAGAAACAATGAACTTATGATTAGCACTGTTACTTCATTTGGATAGTTATTCCCTAATTGCATTTACCTTATGTAGACATGGAAAATTGATTGACACACTTGATCCTGATTACTAACATCATTTCATCTTGGATCATACTCTCAACTTATCATCACTCTTCATCCATTAATTAAATAAATTATTATTTATCTAATTAAGTCTTTCTCCTTTGTTGATTAAATTAATCAATTTAATTTAATTAATTCTCTATCTCTATTCATTTAAATAATTTATTTTATTTAAACTAAGTCCCTAAAGTCTTCTTATTAAATTGAATAAATTAAACCTTATTTGATTTAATCTACATTATCCCCTTTTAGTTAAATAAATTAAAACATTTATTTAATTAAACCCTTCCTCTCAATTCGATTTAAATCAATGCATAAATTTAAGTCTAAATTGTCACATCTCCTAATTCCTGATTACATTAATTAATCTTTGATTAAATTAATCTTAAATCATGTCCCATCCTCTAGCCTTTACCACTTGCACATGAAAATAGATTTAATTCATTTATTAAATCTCTATTTTTTTTCAACATGGCATAAAAAGAGAATATTCTCTCAAATTTGAATTCAAATCCAAGTGGACTTAGTTCTTCCAACAAGACATTTAAGACCTCTTACATGTCCTTGGCTTTGAGCCAAGTGACATTAACTCCATTTCTCTTTCCTGTAAACATGTCATTCAAAATTCAAATTTGAATCCAATGGCATTTATCATGCACATTGACCAAAATGTGTTCATTCCTCCTCTAATCACATGTGGACAAGTGGCCTCTTCTCATTGGTTGGTCTTTTGTCCCACATTCATCCAAATCCTTCAATCTTCCTTTCTTCAAATTTATAAATAGAGGTCTTCTCTATTGCAATATCATCCACAATTTTAGCAAAGTTACTCTTTACATTGAGAGCTAATTTTGCCTATTTCGTAGAATTGTTCATTATTTTCATAGCAAGATTATGCCAAAATCTTATCAAAGAAATTCAATTATCCACAAATCATCAATATTGCAACAAAGGAGTTGGGAAATGGTCAATTTCAACACACCAATTGACACCAATTCCCCCATGGGATCAAGAGTTTGCTTGCTTAATTAGGATTTCATTATTTTTTATGTTTTATTTCTTCATTTTCCTATTATTGAGCATTGTAAATAGATTTCATCGGGAATCTTTATTTTATTTTGCATATGAACCTAATTATGTGTTTATTTGTTGTGTTTGTGTAGGAATAAGATTGGGGTTCACATTTTGGCGCTAGAAGGAGGGTTGAGTTGGAAAAATTCATCACGTTTTTTCAAAATTTTGTGTTTTTTTTTGACATTTTTTGTGCCTACAGGAAATTGGACTGCTCACAGTCCCGCGACGCTATATTGCACCACACCAAACTCCAAACTCCGCCACATTTGTCTTCCTGTCTAGAAATTTTAAATTTCCAAACTATGTCGCCGGTCTCCAAACTCCAAACTGCGCCACAAGATAAAAATAGCTCCACATTTGCGCTCTTTGTCCTGTTGTAGAACGCCACTCTCAGTCACATGCAACATTATATTGCGTCGCTATATTTCTAAATTCCATCGCATTTGTTAACTACGTTGTTGGGTCAAATAGCGTCGCAATCACAGTCACTATTTTTCTGCAAAGCACCGCTCTTAGTCGTTAGGGACGCTATATTGTGCCGCTAGCCTTCTCAAACTGCATCGCACTTGCGGATTGTGCCACTGGAGTTGGGTAAAATGTAGATTTATGATTATTTTTAACATTTTTGTGGTGTAGGAACTTCCCGAAATCACTTTTGACTCGGATGTGGGTTTTGGTTGAAATTTTACAGGCGGTTTTATTTTGATTCAGATGTGGGTTGGTGGCTATTTTGCCACATTTTTGGGGTTTGAAACTTTCATCTTGGCCCTCAAAATGCCAATTTAGTGTTTTTTTGTAATTTTTTAAAAGTTATTTTTGTTAATAAATCGAAGTTCATGTTTTGAATTTAAGATTTTAGTTGGCAATTCATCCTATCTTAGTTTTAGAAAGTTTTTAGGGAAAAAATAGGACTCGCAAAATTATGCATGTAAAATTACCAAAAATAGAAAAATCTAACAATTGTTGAAATCTGCCAAAAAAAATAATTTCTTGATCAAAAATGAAAGAAAAAAAACGAAAGCCAAAGGTTCTTTATGATTTTATTATCTCATTGTATTAAGTATTTTTAAACACTTTTGGGAGAACTTATAATCCCTTTTTAAAGATTTGGTTACCTTCATGCTTTTAAGAAACACTAAATTACACTAAATTTTTTTTGCATCTTTTTTAGGAATTTTTTCAATAGTTCAATCACTCTTTCTCTCATTTCCATGAAACCATAATTCATCGAGAAGTGCTATCCAAATATTCATGCAACCTTCTTCGGTTTCATACTATTATGCATACCTGCACCTAGAGCAATGAAGCAAATTTATCTTCACCCCAAGTATCACATTTGCTTGAAAGTTTCTTAAACCCTTGTACATATCCTGCGATTACTGCAGTCCATGAGATGACAGCTCTTTGTGGCATTCTATCAAATAATTCGCATGCCTTGTCCATGATTTCACATTTTGCATCCATGTCTACCAAGGCAGCTGCAACTACAATATCTCACAAAATTCCTCTATCAATTATCCTTGAGGGATGCGCATACCCCATTTCAAAGCTTTCATTGTGGCACAAGCAGTGAGGATAATGGAAAAGGTTAATAACTTGGCTTTACACCCACCAATTGCTTTTCTTGAAATTATTATAGTTTTCAAATTGTTTCATTTAGCATCACCAGTATCCTCTGCAAAAACATTGTCCCTGTTTTCATTTGATGGTGATATAGAGTTCCATTCAATGTTGTCTATGCTTGACATTATATATTGATATTGTTTAAGGCGATTTCTCTGTCCGCGTTACTTTTGATACTCTGTGTTGATGTTCAATAATTTTCACTGTGAATTCTATTCCATGCACCTTCATTGAACATTGTATAAGTCGAGTATATGTTACAGTCTGAATTTATTCGATTCCATATATATATATAGTGTCCTCTTTTATGTGTTTTGTATTTGTAATTGTAGGTTTGTTTTCAGATTGATAGTCATGCTATATGCTTGGTAAATGATGCTATGAGATATGAGCCATCTCCTACGTTGAGAATTCATTACTGGGTAATACCAATTATACTCGGGGATACAAATTTTGTTTGGCAAAAGAGAGAGATATCTTTTCTTTTAATCCATTAAATCCTTTTAAACTGACTTTCCTTATATAACTTTAATGTGGTATAGAATTAGTCCCCATTAGAGTATCATTCTTAATATTAAGAGAGTGAAGATATTCGAATATTATTAGAAATAAATTATTTTGACTTAGATAGGAATGGAATTAGAAATTAATACATGGAATTAATGTTAAGATGGAAAAATAGTAATCTTAGAAATGGGTTGATATGTTTATTAGTTATATTGGTAAAAATAATAATATAATCCAAATCAAGGTAATCTAATAAGATCAGATTAAGTGTTGACATTGTTTTTTATTTATTTTAGAAGTGATTAGAATTAGTGGAAATAATTTGGAATGAAAAGTAAGAGTTTTAGAATTATTATAGGTATTTATAATTGCAAAGAAATAGAAATAGAAGTGTGGAGCTAGAAAAGAGATTAGAATAAGTAGAAATGTTTTATATGTTTTAATATTTTTATTATTTAAGTTATTTAGCCTGTGAAAATTATTTTAAAATTTAACTCTTATATGGGAAAAGAATATTTTTGCCTTCATAAATAATTGATTATGTTAGATGATTGAGGTTACTCTTTGTTAGATATTAGTAAATGATTGTTAATTATTTTTATAATGATTTAGTAGCTAACTAGTAAAATTGTTTGTGAATTAAATAATTTGAATACTGTTATTATAGTATTATATTAGGTTGTAATGTTAGCATTTGGGTCTGTATTAACTAGATTGATAGGGATGTTTATTTTGTAAATGTTATAGTTACCTTTAAGATAGCTATTTGGAGTATATGATCTATTATTTGAACTAAATGGTTAAGTCAAGTAAATGGTGGGAATTTGGAAATAGTGTTGTAATAAAATGAGTATTTTTATGGTTATAGTGTTTGATTGATTGTTTTTAATAATAGGTTTTGATTATTGGGATGTATTGAACGACGTGCTTTGATTTTGGTAATTGTTTAAAGTGGGAACCATTTGTGCCTAATTGATAAGGTCAGTTTCCAGAGGCCTAAGAGGGAGTAATTTTGTATGGTTCTTATGATGGTTTCACCTTGAATTTCGTATGGTTCTTATGATGGTTTCACTTTGAAAGTGGTTTGGTTGTGTCTTTCATGCGTGCAAGATGGTCAATGTCTTACACTATGTATTAATTCTTGTGATTATGTTAAGTGTGCAAGAAGGTCAATGCCTTGCACTGTATATGGATTCTTGTATTTATGTTATGTGAGAGAGGGTCAATGCCTTTCTCTACGTATGAGATTCATGTGATGGTTTATTCCTTACTTGTTTGTAGGGTTTAATAGCTACAAGTAGGGGGAGTGGCTCTCAATGGGGATCGAAACCCAAAGAGGTGTCTAGGGTAACCCATTTGGGAGTTTCTTAATATAGTGATAACCTAAATGAATTAGGGGGATGGGTAGACCTCACATTAAACATGATAATTGGATGCCTCACTCATGGATCAAGTTCTCGTTTAGGTTTGAGATGAGATGGGAAGACCTAGAATGGAAAGATTAACTACTTTCTCCTCATGAAAGGTATGTTGATTCCACATGAGGTTGTATGGGCGATAGGGATCAAGAGAGGTCAATAGGGTAACCTAGGATGGAGCTTGGGGCCTAGTAAGATCCACATGGGTAGACCATATCAAGCTATGTGATGACACTCTTCCCTAATGCAGTCTAGCATTCCCTAGTTATGTGCTCCTCTTCTGTTGTGTGAATGTATTTGGAAGCAATGTATGTGTTGTATGTGATGTTCATATTATTGTAGTGTTGTTTTAGAGTCATGTATAGCCTTGTTTATGTTAGCCTTCTATCTTCTTCATTGTTTGTTCATAGTGGTACCTTATTTTATCTCCTTGTACGGGGGTGGACCTTAGGGTTTCACATGGTCGGGAGGTTGGTGCTTTTTCCTCCATTGGGTTCCCTTGTTGCTTGATCATGTGTGTGGAGGTTGTTCCTTGTGTAGTAGATACTTGTTGATTATCTAGTTAGAGGAGATAGTCTTTCCTATATTTGTATTGGACTTGTATACCAATTATACATTTATTGTAATATTGATGTATTCTTACCAACTATTTTCAAGGAAGCACTATTGTAAGCAATGTAATGATGTAACGAATTATGCGGTACTCCCATGTAATGAAATCTGTATATACTTTTGGCTATTTTTTTATAAATGATCCTTATTATGGTTTAATCAATGATATGTTATGAAAATTCATATTCTTTAATCATTTAATGTGATTGATTAAATGAACTTTTTTATTGACAAATCATGTTAACATATCAGTTAATGAATTAATTCTAGTTTTGATTATAGATAAGTTAGTAGCATAGTCATGGAACCTTAGAGGACTTTTGATTAGATTGTATGCTATGTTATGTTATGTTGTTCACTATTATTTCTTATAAAAAAAATTGTTTTGTTATTTAGTGTTGTTATGTGTTGTCCTCTAGGGTTCCTTGGCGGGCCGTTACAAGTTGTCATCAAAATATTCTAGACAAAATCAAGGCTTTGAATTCTTTAGCAGCAACACCCTTCAACTTCAAATTCTGGTGTACACCACTCTGTATAAAACAAGGCTATCAACATTCTTTAGAATACTAGATGAGAAACTTTTATCGGGACTAGGAACAACCTGCAAAATCAACTTCAAGAAAACATCTTTGTGACACCTCTGGTATCTAATATCCGACAACTCCTTATATCTTTTAGAGCTCTGGTTCCAAGAACCTTTCTTCATTTTTCCTTAGTTGATATTCTTGGAAAGAACTTAATATATGATGCATTCACTCTTTTGAAATTCTTTGTATTGCATTCCAACTAAAATTGACCTTGGTGTAATCTTTTGATATCTAGAGTATATTGCAATTCCTTTGTACTTTCTTTGTTTCATACCTAACTATAGTGTTTTTGTAATGTATGATCTCATCAATAACTTCCGAGTTAACAACATAATAGGGTCTTTATTTATTCACTCAATCCATTCCTTGAAAGCTTTTGCTTCTTTACCCTCTTGTCCCAGTGTCCAAGGATCACAATATTCACATGCTAACACTTCAATTAAATATTGATATTTATCAATCAACTTACTACATTTCTTGGTGGCCTTTTCAAATACTTCTATACATTGTACTAAATTGTCACCTTCCCAACTTAACTGTTTCTTCCATTTTTCACATAATGGAACTTCTTGTTCTAAAATTATAATTTCACTTATCAATTCTTGGACATCCATTTGCATGAGAGTTTCCATATTTCACTTCTCAACATAAACCTATTCTTGGAAAAATCTACATTCTCCTTCCAATCTTTTGGATTTTTCAAACCAACAGTGTGCTTCCTTCTATTTCCCAATTGCATTTGTAATGAGTTCTTCTCCTTGAATTTCCCAATACTCAATCCATTCTTCAAATAGATTCATCTTATGGTGAATCACTGTAATTGCATCCACCTATTCTTGTGACATAAGTACTGGATTTTGAGGAAATTCAGTCTATGTCTGACCAAATTGGGCTAATGATTTTACAAAATTCTCTAGGCTAGCAACCCGTTCTTTCAACTCTCTTTTCTTTTGTTTACTTTGTAGTACCCTGGCAACTGTTGTTTCTAAATTCAACTTAATTTCTACCAATTCTTGCATCCAGCATGAGTGTCCAACATTAATAATTGTTATCTTATATTCCTTAGACATTATCTCATATCTATTTTTATCTACTACTGGGGTAGCTATATGGATTGTTTTTCCTCCATCTGCATTCTTTTTTATGAAATATTTTGTTTTAGCTTTCCACCTAGGCTTAAGAGTCTCCACTTCTTGAATAAAAAATTTAAGATCCAAAGGTACCAATTCCACTTCCAATGGGTAAGTCAATTCTTTGATGAACCAATCAGGTGCATCTTCATCTCATTCTACATCTGTAACACTTCTCTAATCCTAGTTTTCAATATGTTCAAGAACTTCTTCTCTTACATATTTTAACTTTATCTATTATTTCCTCTGAATAGGAACATCTTCAGTATTTTCTGGCATGGATTGTGGATTATCGAGATTCAACACTGTCTCTTTGATTCCAAGACTTGAATTTTCCTTTCCAACCAAGTGTTCAACATCCATTTCTTGGACATCACCTTCTTCACATCATGTCACATCAGGGTTCATCTTTGATCTTATCACCCAAAACTTGTGAAGGTTCTTCATTTTCAATCTCAACTTGGTCTTCCATTGATTTTTCAGAGACCTGCGATTGCTCATTATCATTTTGATAATTCCCAAGCGATGGCTGGGAATAAAAGGTATCTTCAATATCCATATCATCAGTAGGATTCTATCCTATAGTCTCCCTTGTTCCCATTTCAAGAAAACCAGGGTTCCTTGCTTCTAAAGCGAGTGATCCTTTTATGAGTTCTTCTTCAAGGTTTATAGGAATTGATCCTATATCTAGAATTTCTTCCACCACTATTTGTACCATGGGTTTGTCTTTAGACTTCTTTTCTTTTACTTGTTCCCACATGGTGCCCCACTTATCGACTTGTTCCTTAATTTTAGCTTCATCTACCTTGAAAACTTCATCCAAAACCACATGAGTTTTCCTTAGTGCTTGTTTTACAATAGTCATATTAACTGAAGGAGGAGAAGTGAATAATGCTACAACTCTTTAAGATGCAGACCTTGTCTGTGTACCAATATTTTTTATTATCCCCACCCCTTCATCAGTAGTAGGCTTGGTCCTTGATTTTTCTATGAAAGAAGATTCCACTTTTGGTTTTACTTTTGATTGAACCTTGACTTATTCAACATCTTTATGTTTACTAGCTAGTTTTAATGAAACTCCTTGGCTTTGAGCTTCAGGGGTTCTTTCTTCAATTTGTATACCACTAGCTTCTTTACCGTATTTCCTCTTCTTCTTATCGCTTTCCCCACACTCGAACTCATTTTATTCTCTTTTTTTCTTTCTTGTATCTTGCGAGTATGTGGGATTTATTACTTTCTCTCTTAAATCTTTACAAAAATCATCTATCCAATGTTGAGTTTGTAGCAGAACTGATTCAGAGAATTCCTCCACTGATGTTATATCTTCATCTCTATAATCTGGGTCTCGAATAGGTTCATCATAGACTCTATTTTCATTGTAAGCCTTATTCAACACTTCACCATCATCTTCCTCCATCTGATCTAGGACATACTGAATCTTGAGGATTCACATAGATTCTAATGACAATCTTTCATATTTTCTCTTTCTTACTTTGTGCTCGTCTTCACAATTTAATTGATAGTCCTCTAGATGTTGGACATGAGCATTATGACCAGCTATATTTAAGAATTATTCCCTTCTGGTTCATAATAATTTCTTTGGAGTGGAAAGTATTCCAAATTAGAAATTTTCAACTCTTCTTCACACAAATTGGCTACTCTAATTGCACTTAATTTGTAGTTCCCTATAAAAATAGGAAATTTGAAAGAAGCCTTTTTATGAGCCACACTATAAAGAGGTTGGGATGACTTTAGCTATCTTACCAATTATAGCAACACCATTTTATTTGTAGGGTACCTGGGCATTATGAAAGGATGTCTGTCAAACCCTTCCACCCTAATCTAGGTGAAATTTACAAACTAAATGTACCAACCTCCAATAGGTCTAATAACACTTTTTTATTCCAAAGATAATCTTTTATCTTTTTCACCTTCCATTGTTCTAACCGGCTTCATGGAAAACACATCATTAACTCTCCTATACTGTTCATTGTATTCATGGATAGTAATTTGAGGTAAATGAGCATATATTAAACTGTTCCCTACTTCCTTGACCAAAGTACTAATCCTTTTCAACCCTTGCTTTTTTTCCCTTAAAGTGCAGGAATAAATCACATATGAAGACATATAAAAGCATCTAGACTTTGGAAATTCCCTTATCTAATCACGCAATATGTCACTAATAAATATTCCCTAATGCATTGGCATAGGGCCTTCCATCAATTTGGAAATATTACAAACATCCATGGTTCAAATTTACTGGCATCTCTCAATCTAGCTATCCTGCTTAACATAGTTATAATATCTTAAACATCTAGGTTGAACATAGACCTTAGAATTGGATTTGTCTACTTTGGAATCCTCTCTTGGCACCAATATGTGTTCATAATTTCTTTGTTGCGTTCTTCGACACTTAGGTAGGTTTTGGATTTTTCCTTCATATCAATATGGTACATCTAAGTAAATGTAGGAAGCCAAAATGTATATATAATTCCTTCCCTAGAGAGATCTATATAAGTCCTTACCTCCATCTCAATGACTCTTTTTCCTAGGTTGTAGTCGTTTAAACATTTCATAACCAATTTAGGGACCTCCATTTTTGGTGGAAACTCTCCTACTAAAAGTAACCCACTTGCTATAATATTCCTTGTACACTAAGAAGCATTTTCTTGTCATGCTCGTGTGAGGAATTCGACATCAGAAGACCATCCCATATGAGTATCCTACTGATTGGTATAACTTGCGAGTTACAATATTTGAATTCATCTTCTGGTTTTGCTTCAGAAGTACTCATTTTTTTTTGGTGTATTCTGCATTTTAAAATACATGCCTTGTGTGTGAATTAGGGTTGAATTTAACCAGTTTTTTAACACTTCATGAAATTTTCAATTCACCTTTCATTTAAATTCAAATCAAAATAATTGACATTTTAATTTTCAAAGGGAAATACTATCTTCTTGAGAATTTCATGCATGAAAATGATTGACAATTTTTTTGTTATTCGAGACATACCTAGTTTTGCTAATGATGACAATATTTTTCAGAATGCAACCTTGAAACCCTTGGTAGTTGTGTTCTTAGTTTCTTGAAAATTACCTTTCCTTGTGTGCCACAATATTAATTTTGTTCGCTCAATGTCCTTTGAAAGTTTGTAGTATGACACGAAGTAGAGTATTATAGAAGCAACTGCATGCTCGAGGTGATGCCAAGTACGTGTCTGTAGTTCACCACCTTCATTAATTACCTATTACAATGCGTTAATTTCTCAAATAAAGGTGTAATCATGGTGAATTAGGGTTCAAATTATGAACACCTAGATTTATGAGTGGGCTCACTACTAGAGAAAAAGATGGCATGAAAAGCTTACGTGGAACTCTTGTGTCACTTTGATTTTTATGAGGCAAAGGCCTTTAAGATACGTGATCATTTATGATCACCAAGATTGACAACCTCCAGTACCGAATCTTGGAAATATTACTGGGAACTGGGACACTTACCTCCAAGCTTTAGAGAAAACAGAGCAAAGAGAGGAATCAGGAACCAAGCTTAAGATAGATCAAAGTGATTCAAACATTTCATAACCGAACCTTCGATTTCTGACCTGCGGCTAAAGAAAATGAAAAGCAACCATCAGACTACTCAATGTAGTTAAATGTGACCATCGAGAACAATCTTTAGGTGATAACTTACTAGGTGGAACTAAGACCAATCAAAGACACAACATCCTCGACACAATCACAACAAATCTGGGATTCTAGTTTTTGGTAAACTAATAAAACTTTGTGAAATTACTGAGAAACTGAATCTGGGAAAAAACAAGGAGTTGAGCAAAGACCAAGCAAATTGAAAAATGAAACTTTCAATTTTACCAACCCTCAGAACAACGCCAAAGCAAGCAAAAAAGAAAGGAAAGAAAAGGAAAAAAAGGGGTGTTTTGTGAGACTACACAACAACTAGCAACAAACAAAAATAAACAAAACAATAGAAAGTCAATTCTAGATCTAAAAGCAATGCTCCAACTTTTTTCAGTCTTCTAATTATGAATAATCAGATCTTCTTTCCAACATTCCAATTCCACTTAAGCTAGCATACAAGATTAAGCATTACTAAGCTCATGTGTGTGCAATTGATTATTTCCGCTACAACAAACTTAGAGCATAGAAACTATTTGCACTGACCTACATAATTTGGCAATTCCCTTTTAAGCCAACCATGGATAGAGCCTTGTTGCCAGTTAGGCATCCATAGCCCTAACAAGGTTATCTCTATAATTCCCCCAAACATAGCTCTATTGCTAGCTAGGCATCCATAGCCCCGATAGAGATGTTTGGATAGCCTAAAGAGTTGATTTTCTTTTTTTTATATTTATTTTATAGCTCATTTCAAATTTTCTTTTCCTTTTTGATATTTCAATGATAGCTCATTTCAACTTGCAAGCAATGAAGCCCATTTTTAGGTTGGGAATTATAGTGGTAGCAAAGGTAGCCTTTTGATTTTTCGCCCAATGCAAATAACTGCTATCCCAAATTTCAGTAGAATGATTTAAGATATGTGTGCATTTGTAGCTCAACATCAATTGAATAATTTATGCTAACTATAATAAAAAGAATTGAATAATTCCCCAATTATTTATAATTAAAGGACTACTTTTGGTCAAAGCATTGATCAAATTTCCAAAATTTATGTTCTATTACCTTGTTCACCTTCAAAATTTGATAACCATCGTAATGACTAATGACACAAAACCCAAAAAAATAAACAAGGCAAAGCAACAAAAAAACTAACTAAAAACAACTATTTACAAAAACTATGATTAGAAATAATGCTTCACAAATTTCCCATTGACAAGAAATTAGACATCTTCACTAGTCAAGGTTTTGAGCCTATAGGTACTGTCACCTAAAATTTCAGAAACTTGATATGGACCTGCCCGTAGCTTGTCAAACTTACCATGCTCACCTTTATGTTCATGGGATTTGTTCCAGTATAGGACTAAGTCAGATATTCTAAAATAATTTAAACTAGCCCTTTTATCAAACCATCTTTTTACCATAGATTGATGCTTAGAGAAACGATCTATAGCTCAAGTATATTTTTCATCCAAATGCATTTATTGCAACAATCGAGCTTCAGTTTGATCATCTAATATAATGTATTCTTGAGCAAATTTCCAAGTAAGGATTTTTAAATTTATAGGAAATATAGGATCTACCCCATAAACTAGGTGGTAAGGGAAATTCCTAGTACATATTTCATCCTAGTACAATCTACCCAAAGGGAGAATTTCAATAAAGAATGCCATTCTCTAGGATTCTTTTCAACCAATTTTTTAATTATATCCAATATATTTTTGTTTGATGACTTTTCTAATCTATTTCCCTCAGGATTATAGTTTGATGAAAATTTTAATATTATATCATATTCAAATTCCCAACTGGAAAACGTTAATTAAGAAAAAGAAGGGCCATTATCACATACCAGCGAGTACGATACTCCAAACCTGGTAATAATGTTTTCCTCCAAAAATTTGATTACCACCTCTGTGGTGCATTTTTTTTAGGACACGCTTCGATCCATCTAGTGCAATAATTTGTAGCAGTTAATATAAACATGTGACCTGCAGACAATAGAGGATCGATAGTACTAATGAAATCTAGTCCCCATTTTGAAAAGGGGCGCATCTCCATCACTGGTTGTAATGGCTGAGCATTGAATCTTCCTTTGTCTTCTACAATCTAACATGTATGACAATGTTTCACATGTTCATATGTATCTTTAAAAATCACTAACCAATAGTAACCAGCTCTCAAAATGAGGTGTAGTAGCTAAAGGTGCTCCATGAGCTATTCCAAACTTATCATTCAATTCCTACAATAGTTCGTTCATTTCCATTCTATTCAAACATCTCAAATAGATTCCTTTGATCATGTAACTTTGTGATTTTATCTTAAGATCTCTTATTTTATTTCTTTGCATATGATTGGGGAAAGTATGACTGACCAAAAAATGCCATATATTTGAATACCAATATTCCTGGTCTTTTACATCCAAAGTATAATGTTGGCTATAAATTTGCGGATCTATTTTTGCAATAGATTTGACCAAAGCTTGTCCCCAAACTAGTTTCACGGGTATAATTTATACATTAAACTCTTACAAAATCGTAACCCATTTGGCTTTGTTTTCTCTGAGCTCACTTTGTGCTAACAACATTTTAACTGTAGCATCTGAAACAATAGCTTTGACTATACTCGTTAGAATGTAATTCCTGAATTTCTGTACTGATTTGACCAAAGAAAAGGCTTGTTTCTCAACATCTATGTATCTTATCTCTTCTTCTTTAAATGGAGCACTCATAAAAGCAACTAGATTTTCTTATTTATTCTCACCCTTCTATGTTAGTACTACTACACAAGTATGACTATAAGCAAATGAGTAAATATAAAAAGGTTTAACATAATCTAGACTTACCAGTACTGGTGCTTCTGCAATTGCAACTTTTATATTCTCAAAGGTGAGATTAGCCTCATTTTTCCACTCTATTTTTGCATCTTTCTTCAACATATCATTGAGTGGTTTTACTGTCTTGGCAAATCCAATG
The DNA here is from genome assembly GCA_007115665.2 of Sequoiadendron giganteum. Classification (NCBI taxonomy): domain Eukaryota; kingdom Viridiplantae; phylum Streptophyta; class Pinopsida; order Cupressales; family Cupressaceae; genus Sequoiadendron; species Sequoiadendron giganteum. Next base: position 330,946,705 of record CM021104.1, on the reverse strand, counting down.
ATAAATTTTTGAATGAAATTGATCTTACCAAAATATGATTTCAATTCTTTTTTACTTCTCGTGGGTTGTAACTTGAGAAATGCACTCACTCTATTTGGATCTATTGAAATACATCTTCCACAAATAATGTGTCCCAGTAATTTACCTTCAGTCACCCTAAAAATAGATTTCTTAGGACTTAGTGAAACTCCATAAGTTTCACATTTTTGCAATATTTCTTTGAGATATCGAACATGATCTCCTCTATTCTTTGAAAATACTATGAGGTCATCCATGTAGATGGTAATAAATTTACCTATCAAATATTGAAAATCATAACCATGAATCTCTGAAATGTAGCTCCAACATTTATCAATCCAAATGGAATCCTTTTGTAAGAAAAATTTCCCCACTTTGTTGTGAATGTTGTCTTCGTCTGATCTTCCTTTGCTACCATTACTTGATTATATCTAGAGAATCCATACAAAAAGGACATAATCTATGAAACATTTACAATTTTTAACACTTCTTCCAGTAAAGGTAGTGGATAATTAACTTTTTCATACGCCTTGTTAAGATTTAAAAAATCTATGCACAATCATATGTCTCCATTCTTCTTCCATACGGGTACCAAATTTTCCACCCAAGTAGAATGTCTAATAGGAAATATTATTTAGGCAAAGAGAAGCTTTTGGAATTACTTTTGTATTAATGGCTAAGAGCACATTAACTGGTCATTTATGTCATAAAGGCTTTGCATCAGGCTTTAGGGGTATTGTATGTGTGATGATGAAAGTATCATAGGTTTTCAAATCTTCATATTTACATGCTATAACCTTCCAGTAATCTCTGCATGCCTGAGTGATATTTCTCTTCTCTTGTTCAATACAAACCTTTCCTATAAGCACATTCTTAGGATCTTCTTTAGTATGCAAATTGTATAACTCAGATTGCCCTCCATCACTTTGAGGAAAATATTTTTGTCAAACTATCTGATCGATATCAAACACTCATTCCAACTCAATTATCTCTTTTGTAATATTATTATATCTAGCTTGAGCTAATTCTTCATCTTGAATTTTGCCATTTGGGCGATCTATTTCTTCAATTATTTGTGCTTCAAAGATACTAGATTTAGTAATGAATTCCAATATGTGTCGGTCATCTTCAAACACCTACAAATTTGTAACATTATTAGGAACCGAAGGTAACTGTACTAGTTCAACTATAAATCTCCTCAAATCTGAGGCATCTAGAGGTTCTAAATCACTCACACTAGAAGCCAAAGCATCAACCCTTTGATTAAATCTTCTCAAAATGTGAGTAATATTGAAAGCGTAAAAATATTCTATTAAATCTCATACTCTATTTCAATAATTAGACAATCACTTGTAATCACAAACATATTGCTTTCACACTTATTTAACTACCAATTCAAAATCACCAAATACCTTAAAAATTTTTACTTTCTTCTTGATTGTGAGCATCAAGCCATGAATAAGGGCTTCATATTTTACCATATTGTTAGTACACTGAAATTGCAATTGATAAGTAGCAAGAAAAGACTTACCTTGTAGGTTGATGAGTTCAACTCTAATTCCAATTCCTTTTTTTGATTTGGATCCATAAAATTTAAGAATCCAGGCTTGATCATTTGAAGCTTGAGACTTACCATTTTTAGGAGTCGTCAAATCAGCCTTTTCAGTCTCTGTAACTTGAACTTTGTCTTCGTGTATCGCTAGTTCAAATCTTTTGATCTTATCATGTTCTAGATAGTATTGGCTCTCAATTTTGTGGATTATTTCCAAGCACATTATGCAAATTTCTTTTGAATGTGCAGAATTATGCAACCTGTACCAATCTTGCAATAAAAAACTTTTTAGTGAGATTTCAATTTTACCATTCTTTCAAGCTTCTTACCAATACTTTACAGTCTAATTCAATTAAAAAATCAGTTCTAGGAGTTATCTGATTATGCTTTTCAAAATTAAATATAAATACTTCTTCTATTTTAACTCCTAAGCTTTGGCTTTTATAAACCCTTGGTTCTACATCAATATATAGAACTATATTTTTCTGATCATAATCAGTGATCATGTATTTCATACATAGTTCCCTTTCAATTCTAATTTGGTCAGGAACTCCTTTCCATGGTAACCACGTATGTGACAAATCTATGGCCATAAATCCATTCAAAGTATTTGACCAATCCATGCTTAGTAACATTTTGTAAGTATCAGGTATCTCAACAACTGAATATCTATATAATATTGAATCCTAGGATCCAACACTAGCTACATGTGAATATTAGTTAACTCCCCGACTACATTTACTTCATTTTTTTCAAGTTGAGTAACTTTATTTGAAGAACTTGTCAAAGTTAATCCTATTGTTTAACATATGGAAAAAGGCATCACATTAGTAGACACTCATAGTCTACTAAACAATTGTGAATATTTTTACCAAATATTCTTAGTGTGAGTAGAAATGGTGGGGATTCTAGTTTTCCTTTGTAAAAGGCTACTAGCGCATCTGACATTAGAAAAATTCTTATGTCTTTTTCCTTAATGGGACTATATTTCATCTGAGATTCCTTAAATTTTCTTTCCTTTGGAAGATCTTCTAAAGTGTTTAAGAAAGCTTTCCTGATCATAGGTGTTTTAAGAAATTCTGATAAAGAAAGGCTGATTTTTACCTTTCTAATTTTTTTCGCTAAATAATTAGTCAAGTTTTTTTTATCAGTGGGATCTACCTTTTCACTTCATGAAACATTTGATGAATTATAATGAGAGGTTAGCTACGGTAACCCTAGATTATTGCTTGATTTATCATCAGGTGGAGTATTAAAAATGTTAGGTAGAATTAGCGTGGTCAACGACCCATTGAATTTACTTCCACCATTTGTGTTACTTCTCAGGTTATAACTATATCCTTTTGATATTGTTGAAAATCATGAATTTTGTCAACTTCATTCTGAGGTCCATTTTCATCTTGATAAGGAAATGTATATGTTTCTAAAGTCATGGCCAAACTATCTCCTACATATTCATGAGGATAAATCCTGACAACAATAGGTGACACGACACATTCATAACTTTCAAGAACTAAGGAAGAACCATATCCTACTAGAACCAACTCATTTACCTTAGGAGGATGGGAGTCACACTATTTTTTGTAATGTGTAGTAGCCAGAAAAATATTTGAAGTAGTTTTAAACTATGGATAGTCCACTTTAGCATGAGCATTTGTATTGTGAATTCTACACCAATTATTTATCGCAAGGTCAGCTAAATTCACCTTTGATGTGGATCTATCATTATAGTTATTAGTGTTATCCAAAGGCGTGGATATCCCTCCATTATTTGGTCATGTATTCCAAGGTCTAGGATTTCTAGGAGCATTATACACTCAACTTTGTGAATTTTGATTATTATTTTGAGAATAAAAGTTTTGATTTCTTAATTGCATAACCTCTATGGTTAATTTTTTGAGTTGAGCTGTAATTTCTCTAATTTCTTCCTTATCATTCGGAGTTTTAGCATTCTAACTTTCCTAAGTTTGTGAGCAGAAAGAATTTTCATTAGGATGCAGCTCTGTGATAGCTGGACCAGGGTGAGGGACTAAGTCTTGACTATTTCTTGGTTGAAAGAAAGTATTCTAAGGAAATGTCCTAGTTTGGACCATTAAAGAAAAAGCATTAGGATTCATTGTGTGATTTAAAGAGACTCCATTCATACTAGAGATAGGATAATTATTCAATGTATTTCCACCATTTGTAGATGATCCACTTTCGAGGTGTTTCATTTCTAAATTTACACTTACTTCTTTAGCATAGGCTTCGGGTAAGGTAGTGGGAGGATTTTCCCTTCACTTCACAAGCATAGCAGTTAAAGGATCTACTGATATATAATAAACTATAATAGCAGACAAATTATCCACTACATAGGTGCTTGTAACCTAGAGTAAGCTTTCTGAAACCTGTCATTAAAAGTAGTTATAGGTTCTCCATTGAACCTTTTGATTTGAGTAAATTGATGATATAACAAGGCAGGATCAACTAGTATTTTGAATCTGGCCAAAAATTGACTTTCAATGTCTTTTCATGATCTAACTGAGTTACGAGGTAGGTTGATATACCACTCCAGTAGACTTCATTGCTTAAGGTATACAAGAACAACCTACATACGACATCCTCATGTTGAATTCTCAGTTTGAAATGTGTATCATTAAAGATACTGATATGTTCCTCCACATATTTGTGAAGATAATACTTAGGACAAAACTTGTCAGGATTTTTTTAGTAAAACATTAAACAAAGAAAATTGAATCGATGACTCTATGTTAAAGAAATCCATTGCTATGGGAAGTGGTTGTGGTATAACAATAACCAGATTTTGCGATTTTTCACTTACACTTCTAGACTTTTGAGGTCTAGATGAGATTCAACCACTAAGCTTGACTAAATTCACACGAAGATCCCCAGACCAAGATCTAGTGACATGACGAAAATCTAGGTTTCAAACCTAACAAAACCAAAAGAACAACAATAGGCCCTCCTTCTAGTGCCAGTTCCTATTGATGACAATGTCTCTCACATAAATAGTGTAGATAAAGTCCTCACAGGCAAACCACAAAGAACCTATCTTCTTGAAAGACTCAATGAAGGAAACCCTAGGGTATGTCCATGTAATAGGAAAAGGTTGACTTAGGTTAATCCCAAGTCTCTGATAGTTAGGTCTTGACCTTAGTAGGTTTACTTTAGGGTATGATGTGATAGTATTGTTAATCTCAAGGGGTACATGGTTATCTCTAGTTTCATTAAGAATCATAAGCATTAGGTACAAAAATTCCAATTCGATCATAAAATAATCTCATGAAATCAAAAGATTTACAATAATATTTCATGAACATCAAACAATTTTGCTATCACTTAAGTAGATTTAGCTTTAAGTATTCAAAAACTTCATAGAAAAAAAAAGATTTTCAATAAATTTTCATTCATTCATCTATTTTTTTGGAACATTTTCAGAAATTTAAACATCTAATCTAAAATAAAGCATCAAAATACTGAAAAATAAAATTTCTCTTGATTATTCTCCACACATGCCCAAAGATATAACCAAATCAAAGAAAACCGCTTTATACTTCACTAGATTGTTTCACAACTAGGAATAAAACAATGCGATATTTTATAGAAAGGGTTTTAGTTTGGACACCGAGTAGGTTCTATACGCACCCTTCAACAACGCAACATATAGTCTTGTTCGGTTGAACTAACAAAACTAGCTACAAAGATACATGAGATAGGTAGCTATCAAATTGGCTTTGATATCAATTAAAGTCTATGTGCCTACAAGTTTTTAGTTCCAGAATGATTTAGAAAATAGGAAAAAAGAACAAAAGTTAGAGAAGTTTTGGCTCTTCTAACATCCACAAATTTTGAAATTAAAATAAAAGTAAAGTAGTAAATGGCCTTTTTTAGGAACAAGGCCTCAATAGTTTAGCCTAAAGTCTATCAAGAGAATCAAAAATAGAAAATTAAAATGTAGCACGTGGCATATTCTAGTTGTCATCAGAATATTCTAGATAAAATCAAGGCTTTAACTTCTTCAACAACAACACCCTTCAACTTCAAATTCTAGTATGCAACACTTCGTATAAAATAAGGCTATCAACATTCTTTAGAATACCAAATGAGAAAAATTTACTGAGATCGGGAACAACCTGCAAAATAAACTTTAACAAAATGTCTTTGACACCTCTGGTATCTGATATTTTGTACCTCCTTATATCTTTTAGAGCTCTAGTTTTGGGAACCTTTTTTCATTTTTCCTTAGTTGATATTCTTAGAAAGCACTTAATATATGATTCAATCGCTCTTTTGAAATTCCATATATTACGTTCCAACTAAACTTGAGCCTGGTGTAATCTTTCGATATCTAGAGTATATTGGAATTCCTTTGTACTTTCTTTATTTCATACTGAACTATAATGTTTCTACAATGTATGATCATCAATAACTTCCTAGGTTAACAACTGAACAAGGTCTTTATTTATTCTCTCAATCCATTCCTTGAAATATTTTTCTTCTTTACCCTCCTATCCTAGTGTTCGAGGATCACAATATTGATGTGCTAACACTTCAATAAAATATTGATCTTAATCAATCAACTTACTGCATTTCTCGGTGACCTTTTCAAATCCTTCTATACATTGTACTAAAGTTTCACTTCCCAACTTAACTATTTATTCCATTTTTCACATAATGGAACTTTTTTTTTTGAAATTATATTTTCTCTTATCAATTCTTGGACATCCATTTGCATGAGAGTTTCCACATTTCAACTTGTTCTTGAAAAAATCTACATTCTCCTTCCAATATTTTGGACTTTCCAAGCCAACGCTTCCTTATATTTCCCAATTTCATCTATAATGAGTTCTTCTCCTTGCCTTACCCAATACTCAATTCATTCTTCAAATACATTCATCCTATGGTGAATCACTACAATTGCATCCACTTATTCTTGTGACATAAGTACTGGATTCCAAGGCAATTCAGTTTATGCTTGACCAGATTGGGCTAATGGTTTTACAAAATTGTCCAAGCCAACAACCCATTCTTTCAAATCTCTTTTTTTTTGTTTACTTTTTTGTACCTTGGCAATAGTTGCTTCTAAATTCATCTTTATTTCTTTGAATCATCATGTCCAAGATTAGTGTCCAACATTGATACTTATTATCTTATACTCCTTAGGCATTATCTCATGTCTATTTTTATCTGCTACTGGGGTAGCTATATGGTTTGTTCTACCTCCATCTACATTCTTCTGTATGACATGTGTCATTTTATCTCTTCGCTTACTCTTAGGAGTCTCCACTTCTTGCATAAAAAATTTAAGATCTAGAGGTACCAATTCCACTTCCAATGGGAAAGTCAATTATTTGATTAACCAATTAGGTGCATATTCATCTCATTCTACCTCGGTAACACTTCTCCATTCCTATTTTTTAGTATGTTTAGGAACTTCTTCTCTAACATCTTTAACTTTATCTGTTACATCCTTTGAAATAGGAACATCTTCTATATTTCTGGTATAGATTCTGGATTACGAGATTCAACATTGTCTCTTCAGTTCCAAGACTTCTATTTTCTTGTCCAACCAGGTGTTCAACATCCATTCATAGGACATCCCCTTCTTCACATCCTTTCACATCAGGATTTTCTTAATCTCGGACCATATCGCCTAAAACCTGTGAAATTTCTTCATTTTCAGTCTCAAAATGGTCCTCCCTTAATTTTCCAAAGACCTGCAGTTGCTCATTATCATTTTGATCATTCACAAGCAAAGGATGGGAATCAAAGGTATCTTCAATAACAATATCATCAGTAGGATTATGTGCTATAGTCTCCCCTATTTCCATTTCAAGAACATTAGGGTTCCCCACTTCTGAAGTGAGTGTTCCTTTTATGAATACTTCTTCTTCAACGTTTATAGAAATTGACCCTATATCTAGAATTTCTTCCACCAATGGCTATACCATAGGTTTGTCTTTAGACTTTTTTTTTTTTACTCGTTCCCACATAGTGCCCAATTTATCCATTTTTTCCTTAATTTTAGCTTCATCCACCTCGAAAAATTCATCAAAAACCATAGGAGTTTCCCCTAGTGCTTGTTTTACAGTAGCCATATTAACTGAAGGGGGAGAAGTGAATAATGCTACAACTCTCTAAGATGTAGACCTTGTCTATGTACCATTAATTTTTGTCATCCCCACCCCTTCATCAGTAGTAGGATTGGTCCTTGGTTTTTCTATGGAAGAAGATGCCACTTTTGGTTTTACTTTTGATTGAACCTTGACTAATTGAACATCTTTATGTTTACCAGCTGGTTTTAATGAAAATCCTTAGCTTGGAGCCTCACAGGTTCTTTCTTCAATGTGTATACCAGCAACTTCTTGACCAGCTTTCCTCTTCTTCTTAGCAAGTTCCCCACTTTTGAACTCATTTTTTTCTTTTTGTTTCTTTCTTGTATCTTGTGAGTATGTGGATTTTATTCCTTTCTCAATTAAAACTTTACAAAAATCATCTATCCAATGTTGAGTCTGTAGTAGAACCGGTTCAGAGAATTCCTCCACTAATGTTATTTCTTCATTTCTATCATATGGGTCTGGAATAGGTTCATCATAGACTCTATTTTCATTTTAAGCCTTATTCAACACTTCACCATCATCTTCCTCCATCTAATCCGAGACATCATGAATCTTGAGGATTTGTGCAGATTCTAATGACAATATTTCATGTGTTCTCTTTCTTACTATGTGCTTGTCTTCATAATTTACCCAATAATATTCTAGATATTGGATATGAGCACAATAACCTGCTATATTCTTTGAAATATTCTCTTCTAGGTCATAATACTTTCTTTGGAGTGGAAAGTATTCCAAATTATACATTTTTAACTCTTCTTCACACAAATTGGATACTATAATTGCACTTCATTTGTAATTCCCTATTACAATAGGAAATTTGAAAGAAGCCTTTTTATGAGCCACACTATAAAGAGATTGGGATGGCTTTAGTTGTATTACCAATTCTAGCAATACCATTTTATCTATAAGGTACTTGGGCAGCATGAAAGGATGTCTATCAAACCCTTCCACCCTAATGTAGGTGAAAGATGGAAACTGAATGTACCAACCTACAATAGGTCTAATAACACTTTACGCTTCCAAAGACAATCTTTTAGCTTTGTCACGTTCCATTGTTCTAACCATCTTCATGGAAAACACATCATTAAGTCTCTTGTAATGCTCCTTGTATTCATGGATAGCAATGAGGTAAATGAGCATATTTTAAATTTTTTCCTACTTCCCTACCTAGAGTGCCAATCCTTTTCAACCCTTTCTTGTTCTCCCTTAAGGCACAGGAATAAATCACATATGAAGACATATAAAAATATCTAGACTTTGAAAATGCCCTTATTTGATCATGCAATCTATCACTAATAAATCTTGTTCAATGCATTGGCACAGGGCCTTCCATCAATTTGGATATAATTATAAAAATCCATGGTTCAAATTTACTAGCATCTCGCAATCTAGCTATCCTGGTTAGCATAGTTATAATATCTTGAAAATTTGGGTTGAACATAGACCTTAGAATTGGCTTTGGCTGATTGTAATTCTCTCCTGGCACCACTATGTGTTTATAATTTCTCTCTTGTGTTCTTCGGCACTCAGGTAGGTTTTGGCTTTCACCTTCATATCAATATGGTTTATCTGAGTAAATTTAGGAAGCCCAAATGTATATATAATTCCTTTCTTGGAGAGATCTACATAATTTTTCCCCTCCTTCTCAATGACTCTTTTGTCTGGGTCGTAGTGGTTCAAACATTCCATAACCAATTCAGGGGCCTCCATTGCTCGCAAAAACCCTCCTGCTAAAAGTAACCCACTTGCTATAACATTCCTTGTAGATGAAGAATAATTTTCTTTCCGTGTCTGTGTGAGGAATTTTACATTAGAAGACCATCGTATATGAGTATCATTAGTTATCCCATCGATTGACATAGCTTGTGAATTACAGTATTTGAATTCATCTTCTCATTTTTCTTCAGAAGTATTCACTTTTGTCGGTGTATTTTTCATTTTCAAATATGTTCCTTATGTGCGATTTATGGTTAAATTTAACCAATTTTTTAACAATTCATAAAAAATTTAATTCACCTTTCGTTTAAATTCAAATCAAAATAATCGACATTTCAGTTTTCAAAGGGAATACCATCTTCTCGAGACTTTCATGCATGGAAATGATTGAAAAAATTTATGTTATTCGAGACATACCTAGTTTTGCTGACATGATGACAATCTTTTCATAATGCAACCTTGAAACCCTTGGTAGTTGTGTTCTTAGTTTCTCAAAACATTTATTTCTTTGCACATCGCAATATTATTTTTGTTCACTCAATGTCTTTTGCAAGTTTATAGTATGACATGAAGTAGAGTGTTATAGAAGCAACTTCATGCTCAAGGTGATGCCAAGTACATGTGTGTAGTTCACCACCTTCATTAATTACCTATTACAATGCATTAATTTATCGAATAAAGGTGGAATCATGGAAAATTAGGGTTCAAATTATGAACACCTAGGTTTATGCATGGGCTCACTACTAGCGGAAAAGAAAATGTAGAAAGCTTATGTGGAACTCTTGTGTCACTTTTATTTTTACGAGGCAATGGCCTTTAAGATACATGATCATTTATGATCACCGGGATTGATAACCTCTAGTACCGAATCTTGGAAATATTACTAGGAACCAAGACACTTACCTCCAAGCTTTAAATAAAATTGGGAGAAAAGAGTGGAACTAGGAACTGGGCTCAAGAGAGATCAAAGTGATTCAAACATTTCATAACCAAACCTCTATTTTTTGACCTCTAGCTAAAGAAAACAAAAATCAACCATCAGACTATGCAATGTAGGAAAATGTGACCATCGAGAATAATCTCTAGGTGATAACTTACCGAGCGAGACTAAGACCAATCAAAGACACAACATCCTTGACACAACCACAACAACTCTGGGATTCTGGTTTTCGGTAAACTAATAAAATTTGGTGAAATGACCAAGAAATCAAATCTGAGAAAGAACAAGGACTTGAGAAAAGACCAAGAAAATTAAAAAATGAAACTTTCAATTTTACCAACCCCTAGAACAATGCCAAAACAAGCATAAAAGGAAGGAAAAAAAAGGGGTCCACACTTTGCCAAGGTGAAAAATGGGGTGTGTTGTGAGACCACACAATAGATACAATTGCTTAGTTTGAAACCCCCTATAGACAAAGAGATATAAAATGGCTTAGGTTTGTCTTCCGCTGACATGGGTTATTCAAGCAATGTCAGTTGTATGATAGGTCATTTCTTGTTCACAACCTTAAGAAGTATATCTAACTATTCTAGATGATCTTGAAGATATTCCAATTGATAAATCTACACCTTATTCTTCATTAGGGAGCACGATATCAAAATTTGTTGAAGATGATTCTTGAGAAATTTCTTTCACGTTCTCTTGAGAAGACTTGGGATTAGAAGCAAAAGCTACTTCTTTTCCTTTTAGTCTCTCTTCTTCTTCTTTTTGTGCTTTTAGATGTTTAGCTCGTGTAAATATAGGTGTTGTAAAAAATTTAGGATTACTGCAAGAGAGTATTGATGATGATATTCTTCTTCTTCTTCTTCAATAATGTTTCACTTTCAAAGTATCTTGTTGTAGAGTCACCATCGAAGTTGTTCGTTTGTGGTAAGAAAAAATTTGAACTTGGTGTAAAGCTTGAACTATGTGTAGTTTCAGTATATCCCATAATATGATTCATTCTTAATTTATTAGGACATTTGGAGTCAGTATGTGCATCGGTCTCATGAAAGGAGAAAAATATTGCATTTTGTGTATTTTTAGTCGTTTTCTTTGGTGGAGCTAGCCCCTATGGCCTATAATTATTGTAAGGCTAAAAATTATTTCTTCTTAGCTGATATGGTTGTTGAGGTTGATACAGTTGTGTTGAAAGCAACACAAGTGGTATAGGTTGAGTAGGTAGTGTAGGCTATGTGGGAAACTTCCTCTTCAGAATAGTCATCTCATTGGCCACCTTTTGTAGCAGTGGATCTACAAAACTCTAAACAAAAGGCTTGATAGCATCTTCCTTCATCTTTCCTGAATTAATCATGTTGTCCTCAATATTTATAGCACACTGTTGTGTGTTCTCTAATTTTGTTTCGTTAGTCGATTTCAGGAAAAAGGCTATCTCAGATGGAAGAGCATTAATGAAACTATTCATCAGAACTTCAGGTGATGGATTGAGTATATGTGTAAGACGAGTGACCAGGTGATTAAACCTTGCCACAAATTCTCTCATTGGTTTGTTGACCTCCATCTTTGAATTGGAAAGTTGGGTGAACAACCGGTGACTGTCTTCAACAGGCTTAATTATCGCCAATAAATTTTTGCTCATTATAGCCCAGTTTGTGATGCAACCTGGCTCCCGATGGTTGAAACCTTCGACAGAATTTTCCAAAAGGGCCTCAAAAAATATACGTATGATAATGTCTTCATGTGCCACATGCAAAATGGCACAAAGATTTTGAGAAGGCTAAAATATGATCATCATGATGTTGAGTTCCATCACCATGAAATCATGGAAAGTTCTTTCTTGATCCTTTAGGTAGTTCATGATTTGCTTCCAAGGCCAAAGGTTGAATTTGATTACCCCAAGGCAGCAAGGGTTCTCTTTTTCAATTGTGGTTATTAGGATCATTGTTTTCACCCATCACTTTTGGTTGAATCACAAGTTCTTCTTGCTTGAATTCAAGTTGTCATTCTTTGATCTCACGTACTATGTTGGATGACTCTCCAACTTCTATAGGGTGTGCTTGTGGAAGGAAATAATTTGAATCAGCATTTGCATCTCCTTGAAATAGAGGATTTTCCCTCATTATTGTATAGACTATGTAAGCCAAGACTCTCTAATTCTAAGTAGGAGGTGGTAGCATTGGTCTTCCGACAATAATGTCTTCTTTTATTTCTTCTTGGTCTAGAATAGTGTTAGCTTTTCTCCACTGAGAAAGGGTTTCATTCTTCTCAAATATGAAAATCCTTAGGCTATTGATAATGTCCATTTTCTCTACTTTAATCCATGTAAGATTTGGCTAAATAGTGGGAGTGATAAGATCTAGTTGTTGAAAAGGAGCAGTAGGACACATAATAGTCATTATTGTGACATAAAATGTAATATTTATTGAAGTTTTAAGCCTCATTCCCCATGGTAGGTGCTAGAAAACTATTGGAATTTCAATTCACATCTCTAGCATGTGAATTAGAAATGGACAACTATGCATAGATTAACTTGTCTTCAAATTAGGTGGGGAACCTCCCTCTTTTGTTGATGTTTCTTAAAGAAAGTAAACTAAACTAATTTTCCAATTTTTTTTGTTCAGCTAGAAGCACAAGGTTTTAAAACTCTAATGTCGTAGCTGAGATTTTATCTTTTGAATTTCAACTGTGACTAAGCCTACTCTAATGACGTTTCTAACTAAATTAAAATCGGAGCTTGAGAGTTAGAAATGAACAAGGAATGATTCTTCGACAAAAATACTTAAAAAAACTTTCTTCCAACACACATCTACTATATTTTCAATTCAAGTTGAAAATAAAGGTTATGTAAGGAGAACACATAAAACATAAATCTGAGATAGTAGATCAGAGCAGAAAAGAAGGCATAAGATTTTATTTTCTCAAATTTCAAGTAATAAAGTAACACTTTCGGGACAACATGATTGTAGCAATAACAAGCTTACATTTTAGCCATCAAACTAGAAAACACTTGACACAAATAACACATGAACTGAACAATAACTTGCAACAAAGACAGGCATACAAGCTTGCTCTTAAACTAAGTGAACTGACATTGAATAACACCTTGCAAACAACAAGTAGGCTCAGTAATTTTCTATCACAATAATCGTTAAAGAAAAATGGGAAAGGTTGCCCTTATTTATACATAAGTAGAGGAGTAGGGAACCCTAAAATCTCCTTGATTTCATAACTAAGGCTTTCCAACATGCAAGATTTATTTATTAAACTAAAAAAATATAAGCATCTAACAACCTATGAAAGCATAAAAATAGGGAAGTGCAAACTATTACAACTTGATTTCTTTTCTCTTTCAAAGAATGGATAAACTTGAGATATGAATAGAAAGATAGTATGAGATAAGAATGGAAATAAATCTTTGAGAAAGCTTCTATTTCACTACTTCTTTAAATCTCCACATCTTCCAAAAAGCTAGAAACTGTATCTCTATCAGGAGCATCAATACTATATGTTGATAGTCAAAATAACACAGCATTAAATAGAATATTTCTACTCTATTTCTCCTGAAAAAGATAACTGATCTAAAACTACCTATCTTCCAAGGTCTTTGTAGTTGGTTCTCAACTATGTTGTTTTTGTTCAGTAGTCCATGCAACCGTAATGTTCAAGGGGCTTGCTAGTAAAGGATTACAAACTGCATAATACAACTTATTCTAACGTTTGGGGGTTTGTAAATAAATAGAAAAAAAGATAGAACATAGCTTAGAATAGCAAGTCATAAATGTAAATTCCTTTCAATTCAGACATATAAATTTTGTAATAAGTTTTCCTTTCAAATAACCAAAACCACATAATGATAAAATCCACATAACACTATGTACCATTGCATGCATTCATAGTGCTAACTCAAGATGTACTATCATTCATCCTCATCAAATTTGATATCAAACCAGAACACATTACCAAATCATCACCAAAATCCATAGATCAACAAATATAAAGGACTTGCATTCACAAATAATTCAACAAAATAGTCTTAAATTTAGAGTCTTCTATTGATTCTCATCAAATAAGAAAAACTTATGGAAAACATTCACTAGCATACGAATGATTATGATTCATCAACATTACCATTAAACTAATTCCGAAAAATAACATAACTATATTAAAACTTGTAAAGAAAATGCATCCAAGTATCTTTGCATAAACTATGAAAAGCTTCTGAAAAAGTGTAAACTATCTTAAATCTCCTTTAGGTGGCTATTCTTGCTTCAATGAGCTGGCCATTAAAAAGTGGAGAGAAATTCTATATATAAACTTGTGTAGCACTAATTTCTCTCATCAAAATCTAGATCCATAAATTATGGGGCGACTGCGGCAATGTAGGATGAGTGTCCATTTTTGACCTCCAGTTGCTGATTGAAGACTCTTTTTTAAAACCTACGTTCAAAATGAGGAAGGTGAACCTATTGAGATCTTCAGTTAAATTTATGTCACCTCCCTGCAAAATAGGAAATAGACATGTCCAACAAACTGTGCCTTCTTAATGTTGATCTGGCCAAGGGACAGGTCTACTGTTGCCTTAATCTTGTATTTTCTGCTCTAGCATGTACTCATCATAACTAGTGATTACTTGAAGCATATTTATATCTGACCCACTTACCCAACTATCTTCAAATCTTATTATCTTCAATTTAGCAATGGAAAACTCTTTCATATCTCCCAACTCAACGGTCTCTCTTTTGGCAGCCTTTATCTCTTCCTTAACATCCATAAGCCTATCCATCAAGAGGTCATCACTATCATCCCCTTTTTATATCATGTCTTCAAATATACTACTCCATATTTCCTTGATTTTATCGAGGCCACCTTCCATAGGGATATCTTCATTAACAAGTATGGCAATACTTGCTCCTAATTCCTCATCCTATTTATCAAGATCTTTCCCAACCGGTTGCACCTCATTTTTGTGCCCATAGATGAATGAAGACTAAAACATGATGATGATAATAGTATTTTCAACAAAATCAACACTGTCTTCTTTGACGATGGATTGTTCTGACAAAGTTTTCTTGGGAAACTTATTGATGGCTTTTAGCTTCCTTGCATGCTCTGAATATTCTTCCTCTTGTTTCCCAAGAGTTTCAGCATGTGTGACCATTTCATTAATCAACTCTAATGCTCCTTCACGAGCTTTGGAAATTTCCACAAGCAAATCCTCCACTTCTTGGTTCAGTCTATCAATCCATTTATCCATCATTCCCACTTTATTCCTCATTTCAACCAGGTTATCTACATCTTTCTTGCTTAGAAAAATGGGTGTCTCAGGAGCAAAAAACTATGAAGAGATAGGGGAAGGAAATTCTTTCAAAAACTTATGTAACTGATCCACTTGTGACTTAAGCTCATCTTTCTTTTGCTTATGTTTGACCATCCTTGACTTGGTGGATGATGCTACAATATCAATTAAGTCCATTTGTTGGTTTCTTGTGGGACTTCCTAGATTTAAGGTACCCAATTGGTAATCACTCAATTGCATATACTGTTTATCCTTGTCAACCATGGGGATAGCACATTCAACAACAATCTCCTTGACATCCATTAATCTATTGGAATGGAGAACTCTAGTGATAGGGAGGTTGGATGAATCACTCATTGATTCAAGCTCTAAGTCTTTCTTGGAAGACTTCTAGGGTGTCTTTCTCCACCACTTGCAACCTATAGGATCTTTTCTTGTTAGGATCCCCTGATTCTCCTTTCCAACCCAATTATCAACAAAGTTCCTTCTTCCAAGTCAAAACTTGGTGCAATCTTGTAGCATTAGACCTTAGCCCTTAAACTACCTTAAAGGCTACTAACCTCCAAATTCTTGAAATGGTTTTACAGAGGTGTGGAGGTGCTTCTAAAAGCTTCAATCCATCCTACTAGGGGTATTAGGGATCCATCTAGTTCCATCTGCAGGTCGCTTTCACCAAACCCCTCTATTAGGCCTAGAAGGCTACTAAACCTATTAGGTCTCCTTCTTCGAGAAATCAGGGTTTTTCCCAAAGTCCTTCCAAAGCAAACCCCAATCTTTTCTTGGGATTCCTGGTTCATATGCCCACCTCTCAAGGATTTTTGGGGTCTTGGGCCACAACTGGCCGTACAATGCCCTAACCTAAAAATGAGCTAAACTAAGGCTTTTTAAGCCCTTTCCTGGCTTCTCTGCAACTTCCTAAGTTTTCCCCTCACAAATGGATTAGTAGAGTCTCTTCCTCTTCACAACAGCTTGGTAAGACTCATATCTTCCTTCTCCAAAAGGAAATTTGACACAAAGTTAACACCTCTGCAAATCAAGTGCTCTGCACTATGGTCTTTCTTAACTGGGCTCTTCTCTGGCTCACCTAGGCAAGACTCTAGCATTAGCTCCTGTGCTTTCAAAGACTCTAACTCCTACTATATGTACACCCATGGATTCTAGTCACTAATCCCAAAGGGCTGTACAATTTGTACAGTGGGAAAGTGAAATAACACTCCATTCTTTACAAACTGCCTGGTTTAGACTAGCAATAGAGTAGAACACAAACTATTTACAAACCAATGCTTAAAGCTAAATTAACAAGCTATCTAATGCCACACAAAATTCAAAGAACAACTACCCTACATCATGCATGAGTTACAGTGCCACAACTAATTTATTAAAGCATCACTGCAATCCAAAAACCAGAAATTGCATACACAATCACATAGTTTTCCTTCAATTTCAAAAACTAAAATAGTATAAAATGCTTCCAACCTCACTCCAATGCTGAGGAATCCCATAAATAGGGTCACCAAATCAGTTATCCTCTCCCTTGGGTTTTGCTTGGTTGGTTGTAGCTCCAACTAACAACATTGTTGAGCAACATTTCAAATGTTGCACAGTTGCAAGACAACCTCTTAGCCCTCTTTGCACCTTACAATAATCCTAAGCCTCCTATGGATCTAAAACCCTATTACACCTATTCAGTGGTCAACATGACCTTCATCTAATCACAAAAAAAATTCCACTAAGGCTCACATACAAATGAACTAAGATAGATTGCTTAGTTTTCCTAGACAACCTATGGCAACCTATGGGTACTCCTGCACCATTCTCCCCCCCTCTGCACAAACACTAAGGAATGTGGGGAGATATCAAAGAAAGATCAATTCCATACTTCTTGAAATGAGCTTCTTCCACCCATGTAGCCTCAGACTCTGGTTTTTCCTTCCATTGTATGAGGTGTTCCATGTACACCTTGTGCCGAGTAGACTTCTTCACTCTGGATTCCAAGATCCTATCTGCTTGCAGCTTGTCCTTAGGAGGTAAAACTATAGTGCTCACATCCTCCAAGACATCCATACTATTTAGATTCACATCAGTCACTGGTCCTCTATACTTGATCAAGTCAGCTACATTAAACACTGGCGAAATACTTAATTCTACAGGAAGCTCCACCTTATAAGCATTCTTTCCATACTTAGCTAATACTTTACATGGTCCCACTCTCTTCATCTGCAACTTTGTTGGTACTCCTTTCTGCAATCTAGATTTGTTGAGATGGACCATGACATAGTCATCTACTATAAATTGGATATCTTTCCTAGACATATCCACCTTAGTTTTCAACTTATGAGTAGCCTCTATGTTTTTTTTCTTCACTTGCTCCTGAATCTCCTTCATGGTCTGAGAGAAATCCTCTGCATGGCCACTCCTATGCTCCATATCTCCTAGATCTCTGAGCTCACACACACCTCTTGGGTGCATACCATATACTATCTCAAAAGGACTCCTACCTATGGTCATGTTCACACTGTCATTGTAGGCATATTCAGCTTGTGATATGACCAAGTCCCATGTCTGACCATACTCCTTGGTTAGGCATCTTAGAAGGTTACCTAACACTCTATTTATCACCTTAGTTTGTCCATCTGTTTGAGGATGGTAAGCTGAACCAAAAGATAAGTTAGTACCTAGTCTGCTCCATAGAGTTTTCCAAAAATGACTCATAAACTTCACATCTCTATTTGATACTATGCTCAATGGTAATCCATGGATCCTCACAATCTCTTTGAAGAAGAGATGAGAAATATAACTAGCATCATGGGTGGTCTTGCAAGGAACAAAGTGACTCATTTTACTGAACCTATCTACCACCACATAAACACTATCAAGCCCTATCTTAGTTTTAGGGATTCCTACAACAAAATCCATACTAATGCATTCCCATGGTCTTTTGGGAATAGGTAGAGGTTGATACAAACCTGCATTGCTAGCTCCCCCCCTTGGCTTTCATACAAACTACACACTGCCCCACATACCTTCTGACATCCCTTGGTAACTTGGGCCAATAATAGAACCTCTGCACCAACTCCATTGTCTTGTTGATACCAAAATAGCCACTGAGACTACCATTGTGCTTCTCCTAGATGATATTCTCTCTCACTGAGCCTTTGGGAACACACAACTGATTCCCCTTGAACAAAAGTCCACTCTGCAATGTATACTCTAAGAATTGACTGTGAAAATGATTAGCAAAATCAGAACATACCTTATATGCTTCAGAGAAGTCTTCATCTTCTTCATAGAGATCCTTGAAACTCTCCATCCCAATGCTTTTGAATTGAATCTCTTGCATTGTCAACAACCTCCTACTTAGTGCATCTTCCACCTTGTTCAACTGTCATTTCTTGTGTTTGATAGTAAAGGTGAAGGCTTGGAGGTACTCCATCCATTTCAAGTGCCTATTACTTAACTTTTCTTGTGTGTTGATGTAGCTAAGTGCCTGGTTATCCATGAGCACTACAAACTCCTTAGGTAGGAGATAATGTCTCCACTTTCTAAGAGTCTGCACTAGAGCATATAACTCTAAGTCATAAGTAGAGTACCTCTTTTTAGCCTCATTGAGCTTTTCACTAAAGAAAGCTATAGGCCTGCCTTCATGGCTTAGTACTCCTACTGCAATTCCACTGGCATCACATTCCATTGTGAATAGCTTATAAAAGCTAGGTAACAAAAGGATGGGTTGAGTTGCCACTTCTTGCTTCAACTTCTCAGAACCCTTATCTACTTCAAGAGTCCATTTAAATTTAGTCTTTAGACCACCCTTGATAGTATCGAGCACTGGTGCACAAATGCCACTAAAGTTTCTTATAAACTTTATGTAAAACTGAGCTAACCCATGAAAAATCCTTACCTTTTTCCTGGTGGTTGGTGTAGGCCAATTTAGGATAGCTTCCACCTTGCTTGGGTCCATCTTCAATGACCCTTGGGATACTACAAACCCTAAATACACAAGCTCTTTCTTGAAAAACTCACACTTTTCTAAATTGATGGATAACCTCTCCTCCTGCAACCTATTAAGTACCATCTCCACATGCTTCACATGTTCCTTTTTTGTCTTACTAAAGATGAGTATATCATCTAGATACACTACCACAAATATCCCTATGAAATCCTTAAGCACTTCATTCATGAGCCTCATGAATGTGCTAGGGGCATTTGAGAGGCCAAATGGCATAACTCTCCACTCATACAACCCATCAGTTGTCTTAAAAGTTGTCTTCCATTCATCCCCATCTTTGATTCTAATCTGGGGGTATCCACTCTTGAGGTCAAACTTAGTGAAGTACTTTTCCCCTCCAAGACAGTCCATCAAATCCTCTATCCTAGGAATAGGAAACCTATATTTGATTGTAATCCTATTGATAGCCCTAGAGTCAGTGCAAAGTCTCCACTTACCACCTTTCTTGGTTTCTAAGACCATTGGTACTGCACATGGACTGATGCTCTTCCTTATTTGTCCTTGGTCTAATAACTCTTGCACTTGCCTAGCCACTTCGATGTTCTGATCTGGTGTGTGTTTATAGGTTGCTTTGTTTGGAAATGAAGCCCCTGGTATGAAGTCAATATGATGACTGATAGCTCTCTTTGGAGTTAATTTTGCTGGTGTTCCATCACTGACTATGTCCTTGAACTACTCAAGTAACTTCTAGACTTCTTCTAGTATAGTTGTCTTCTTAGACTTGTCTTCTTCCTTGGGTTGCACCATAATAACCTATCCTTCACCTCCTTGTTGAAGAGTGTTGATAAACTCCTCGCCACTACTTAACAAGACACTAGGGGTCTTTGACTGTACTTCTTCTTCATCCAACAATGACTGTAACTTAAACTTTTTACCATCCTTCTTGAATGAGATGGTGTTCTCCTTTCCATCATAGTTGGCTCCTCTGTCATATTGCCATGGCCTTCCCAATAGAAGATGGCATGCATCCATAGGCAACACATCACAAACTAATTTGTCTTTGTATCCTCCAATGGAGAATTCCACTGATGTCTTCTCATTCACAAGAACACTTTGCCCTTCATTCAACCATGTCACCTTGTAAGGATTAGTATGAGGCATCTTTTCCAATTTTAACTTCCCCACTGCTTCCTTTGAGATTATGTTATCAGTGGACCTTGAATCCACTATAACTTTGTACACCTTCCCAAGTATTTTGCATCTCACTCTGAATAAGGCTCTCATTTGCTTTGGCTCCTCCTTGATTGGTTGCCTGGTTAGAACCCTTCTAAACATCAAGTTCTCCCCCATTTCTAACTCAATATGGCTAACCTCTGGTGACTTGAAACTCATAGTGTCTTCTTGAGCATATGCTATTCTCTTTTCTGTGTTAGAAGAAGATGCTTTCTCTGGCCACCTATAAGCAGGATGTCCCACTTGGCCACAGTTATAAAATTTCATGCTAGCAAAGTAAGAGTTACTTCTACCTGCACCTCTTCCTCTGTTAGAACCTCCTTGAGATCCTCTACCTCTTCCATAACCTCCTCTAGAAGTTGTTTCACTTCCATGCTCTATGAGTTTAGACTCTCCTTGACTTCTTTGTTCAGTCCCTCTATCTTGGTATCCACCTCTATGTCCTCTTTGATCTCTGCCTTTTCGTCTGCTCTTGGAAGCTTGATCTTGTTTCCTCTTACTTTTCTCTTCAATCTTTATAGCCAAATGATAACATTCGTGTACTATTTTGCAACTTAGAAGAGTCATCTCCTCTTGTATGTTCCACTTCAAACCGTTAAGGTATCTAGCCACCTTAAGGATTTCATCCTCAGATACATTAAACCTCATGAAAAGTTTTTGAAACTCCTCTGTATAGGAATTTACATCTTGGTCTCTTTGTCTCAAGCTCTATCTTTTCTTATGCAATTGAATTTCATAGTCATCTGGCATGTATGCCTCTCTCACTTTGGCAACCATTCCCTTCCAAGTGGAAATAGGTTTCTTGCCTTCCTTTTCTCTCTCTATCTGGATGAACTTCCACCATGTCAAAGTTGAACCTCTCAATCTTGATTTGGCCACTCTTACCTTCTGTGCTTTAGTGACTCCATCACACTCAAAATGGTTTTCCATTCCCTCTATCCAGTCCATGACTAGATCTACTTCCAATTTTCCACTAAACACTGGTATGCCTTCGAGTGCTTTTCCACTCATAGCCTTCAATGCCTTCAAGAAAGGCTCTTCTTGCAAAACAGGGTCAGGTTCAGGGGTCTTGTCTTCCTCTGCAACCTCTTCACTCTTGGGTACTCTTCATTCCAATTTATCACTAACCTCATCAGTCTTGGTCTGCACATTACTCATTGCTTGCTCAAGTTGGGCTATTCTTTCCCTCAATAGCCTATTGTCTTCCTCCTGATCTTCGACCTTCTTGGCCAATTCTATATTTGTCACCATGATTATAGAACCACTAGACTCAATCTCTGACATACAATAATCAATCCCAAATCTTTTGTTGCTCTGATACCAATCTGATAGGGAGGTTGGATGAATCACTCACTAATTCATGCTCTAAGTCTTTCCTAGAAGACTTTTAGGGTGTATTTCTCCACCACTTGCAACATATAGGATCTCTTCTTGTTAAGATCCCCTGGTTCTCCTTTCCAACCCAATTATCAACAAAGTTCCTTCTTCCAAGTCAAAACTTGGTGCAATCTTGTAGCATTAGCCCTTAGCCCTCAAACTACCTTAAAGGCTACTAACCTCTAAATTCTTGAAATGGTTTTACAGAGGTGTGGAGGTGCTTCTAAAAGCTTCAATCCATCCTACTAGGGGTATTAGGGATTCAGGGATTCATCTAGTTCCATCTACAGGTCACTTTCACCAAACCCCTCTATTAGGCCTAGAAGGTTACTAGCCCTATTAGGTCTCCTTCTCCAAGAAATCAGGGTTTTTCCCAAAGTCCTTCCAAAGCAAACCCCAATCTTTTCTTGGGATTCCTAGTTCATATGCCCACCTCTCAAGGATTTTTGGGGTCTTGGGCCACAACTGGCCATACATTGCCCTAACCTGAAAATGAGCAAAACTAAGGCTTTTTAAGCCCTTTCCTAGCTTCTCTGCAACTTCCTAAGTTTTCCCCTCACAAATGGATTGGTAGAGTCTCTTCCTCTTCACAATAGCTTGGTAAGACTCATATCTTCCTTCTCCAAAAGGAAATTTGTCACAAAGTTAACACCTCTGCAAATCAAGTGCTCTGCACTATGGTCTTTCTTAACTGGGCTCTTCTCTGGCTCGCCTAGGACAAGACTCCAGCATTAGCTCCTATGCTTTCAAAGAATATAAATCCTACTATATGTACATGCATGGAGTCTAATCACTAATCCCAAAGGGTCGTACAATTTTTACAGTGGGAAAGTGAACTAACACTCAATTCTTTACAAACTGCCTAGTTCAAACCAACAATAGAGGAGAACACAAACTATTTACAAACCAATGCTTAAAGCTAAATTAACAAGCTATCTAATGCCACACAAAATTCAAAGAACAACTACCCTACATCATGCATGAGTTACAGTGCCACAACAAATTTATTAAAGCATCACTGCAATCCAAAAACCAGAAATTGCACACACAATCACATATTTTTCCTTCAATTTCAAAAACTAAAATAGTATAAAATGCTTCCAACCTCACTTCAATGCTGAGGCATCCTATAAATAGGGTCACCAAATCAGTTATCCTCTCCCTTGGGCTCTGCTTGGTCGGTTGTAGCTCCAACTAACAACATTGTTGAGTAACATTTCAAATGTTGCACAGTTGCAAGACAACCTCTTAGCCCTCTTTGCACCTTACAATAATCCTAAGCCTCCTATGGATCTAAAATCCTATTACACCTATTCAGTGGTCAACATGACCTTAATCTAATTACAACAAAAATTTCACTAAGGCTCACATACAAATGAACTAAGATAGATTGCTTAGTTTTCCTAGAAAACCTATGGCAACCTATGGGTGCTCCTGCACCATCTAGCCCTTTTCTTTGGCCTCTCCTTTTCAATTTATTTTCTAACATCTATTGACAAGAGACACTGCTAATATCATTTGGTTTTGTCATTGATGGCAACCCTAGTTGGTGATTAGATATGCACATCATCATTTGCTCATACTGGTAGATAGATTGAAGGAAATCAAGGAAGAACAGAATATCAGACAGATTTGTGTTCATTGATTCTTATGAAGATTTATTGTTATTATTTTAAGTTATGTATCTCATGGAATGTTTCTTGGTATATAATCTCCGATTCTATTGAATATTATTGGCTTGTATCAATTTGTGTGTGAGTTTGAAGACCCGATTAGTAAATTTCTTGTTCATTAATGCATGAAGTCTGATCTGATTGATTTATCATGTTGCGGATGTTTGGGAAGTATTTGTTTAAGTATTTTTGTGTTTGAAAATGTTCATTTAGATCCTTACTAAGTTGGAGCCGACTTTGGGTGATGTGCATCAAGAGTTAAAGATGGATTGAGCCAACAATTTGAATATATGTTTACTTCTATTTTAGCCGACAGAGCAATTAAATTCTTAGTCACAGATACATATAAGAGTTCAAATATATCATTTTGATATAGATGCAAAGTGTGTATGTGTGAATTACAAATATCAGAAGTGCAAAAGAGAGATTATGCACAATTTCACTTGTGCATTAAGGATTTTGTGATGCAAGTTTGAGAAAAGCAGAGGTAAAGTGTAGAACTAGTCAAAAGGACAAAAGATCGACTATTGAGCTTAATTATAAATATAATCAAGCATTGGTAGATGCTATTATCTCAGTTCATTTTCTTAGATGAATTTAATCAGATTATTTTTGTAAGGTAGTGAGCCTTCCTTCTTTGAGTAGTGAGATCTAGGCAGTGTGCTTGAATGCAAGTGCATTCCCCTATTGTAAACTTTCTTTTGAGTATACTTAGATCATATTGTGGATTGGCCATCCACCATGGTTTTTCTCCTAACAGGGTTTCCACGTAAAAATTCCTATGTTATGGTGTTGTGGTTGTTTACTTTATGTTCATGCATATTTCTTTTGATTGAATGTTTTAAATGCTTGAAGGATCAGATCAGTAAAGTTAAAAAATGTAGAACATCGATTCACCCCCCCTCTCAGTTTTCCTTGATTCCAATAATTGGTATTAGAGCCTAGTTCCTCGAAAGAGGTTTAATAACTTAGGGAATATCAGGGAAAGCAATTCAATAGATTCAAGTAGCCTTCAACAACAACTTTTGGTAGCCCTAGATGATCTTGATCAGCCAAAATTTGAAGTTCAGAAATTACAAGCAAACCTCATGGATGCAGAAAAATTCATTGATTCTTTAAAAGATAAAATCAAAAATTCTAGGGAGAAGAGAAAGGAACTCTATGATCAGATTAAGCAGAATGATAGTAAGAGCATTGCAGATGAACAACTCAGTCAAGCCCTGAAGGAAAAGATAGAAGAATGTAAAAATCTCACCAAAGATAACACAATTCTAAAGCATGAGATGGAATCTATTGTGATGAGAATGACCAAGGAGGTTGAAGATATAAAGAAAAGTTAAGATAAGCTTGCACAATCCTTGAAAGAAAAATCTGAAGAATGCGGCCATTTGGACAATGAACTGGAACAATCTAAAAACAATGAGGAAGTCCTTGAAAAATAGATTGATGATCTCAAAGATGAACAAGTGCTACTACAAATGAATTCAAAGAGAAGTTCAAGATTAGCTTAGCCAAGCTTGATGAACTGATTAAAGGTCAGAGGATAGATGGTGACAAGTGAGGACTTGGATATGAGGAAGGAGAAAGTTCAAAATCTGAACAAAGGAGACTTAGACAAGGAAATCAAATGAATAAATCTAGAAAGTATCTGATAAGACAACCTAATGCTCAGAAATTTAATGGTTACTATTTTAGTTGCAATAAAATTGGTCATATGGCTTCTCAGTGTAGAATTAGAATGAAATCAAATGGTCAATCAATTTTCGGTCAATGCTTTAATTGCAACAAGTATGGTCATAAGTCAAATGAATGCAGAAACATGATGAACAAATTTCATAGAGTTGTTAGATATTATACATGCAATAGAATTGGGCACATTGCTAACCAATATAGATCAAGACAAAATCAGTGGAACAACTGGTTTGAATAGAGAAATATTGTGTGCAACAAATTTAGTCACATTGCTAGATTTTGTTGGAATAGAAAAGGTCCGGTAAATCAAAGGAAAAAAATGCAGAAGGATGTTAAGGGAAAAGAAAAAGTCACTACAGATGTGATTAGGTAGTAGATGCAGAAGAAATGGATGAAGAAAAGTCCCTCTATTGAAGAAAATTTTCCAGCACCAAAACTAGCTTTTGGTAGTTCCTCCAAGAATTAGCTTTAGGCATTTAGCCTAGGAGGAGTTGTCAAGAAAATATCTTAACCCCCTAACCGGTAACTGACACTAGATGTGGATATGTACAATAAGTGCATAGATTCTCTATAGATTTTGTTGAACTCATTGGAGAGAGTATTATGTAGTATTAGATATCCATAGATGAATTATCCTTCACAATGTATGAAAATAGGGTATCCAGATGAGTTACGGTAAAAATAATTTATTGTGACAAAAAGGGTTAGGTGTGTAAGTGATAAAAATTCATTTCTATCCTTCATTTGTCACTTTTATTTTTGGAGAAAAGAAGTTGGATAACTCTGAAGTGAACTTTGGTGAATTAAGGCGAAATCGAAGTGTAAAGGCAGTTCAGAAATCAACATTCGATCCGACGAAAAGGTATTTATCGGAAAAACTTGCAAACTTGTGAATTTTTGAAGATGAATACTCCATTAGTAGTTGACATCAAGGACAAACCCCATCCCAAATTCAAACGGCATCCCTTCAAATCTATCGACACAAACACATTAGGAGCATTTTCATTTGTGTCATACAGAGTTTTAAACATTGAAGATGTTAGGGAATATATCCATGTGAATATTGAAGAATTAGGAACCTCTTAGTTACTAAATTTATATAACAATCACATTATAGGAGAAGACTTATGTGTCAAGCCAGAATTCAAAACCCTAGAAGAGAAGACATTTACACAAATTGTAATATTTCCCATCTTTGAAGAGAATGAATGGGTCTAGTACATCTTGAGTCGAGTTCATGTAGAATTCATGTGGTTAAATCAGCCCTTCAAGATAACAAAAGAGGCTATAAGTGTTGTTATAGGTTTAAGTTCCTTCGTTGGATTATGAATTCTGAAAGTAGTGAAGAATCAAATGGTCACTGATGCAACCAGTTCCAAGTATGATAGAAGAGCGATGAAAATTGATGATATTGTTGATCTAGATGTCAAATTTGCTTCTATGGTTATTGGTTATAAGATCTATCATTCTAGCTGAGACATTTTTGTGTCTGGTACAACTATTTATGCAGCCTATTAGATGGTAAAGGAAAATGAAAAATATGATCTATGTGAGTTTCTAAGAAGTCAGCTAATGGAAAATCTTGGGAAAATCAAGAAGGACAAGAAAAATTCCTTTAAGTATGGTAATTTTCTATTATGTTTATTCTTTTACTTCATGAATGAGGTTCTAGGATTCAAAAAGGTACATTGGAAAAAAGATAAACCGATAGCCGCTCAGATCAAAGATCTCTTTCAGAGATTTACATACATTAAGATGAAGAATGCCACTATCTAGGAATATTTCAAAAGTTTTCAAAGTATGATGCATGCCAGAGAGAGGATTCTCACATCTATTATGGAGAAGTATAAAGATTCTATCTGCTTTATGGTTGGTGTTGATCAATGCCTAATGGAAGTAGCTGATTTTAAAATATTCGGGATCATGTGAATGGGATATGAAGTTGAGACAAACATTTTGGAAATGTATGTTGAACACCTATTGAGAAAACCACGGGACTCATCTAAAGAAATATTTGGCACCTTTTCAAAAAATAATATACATGTACACAATGAACTCAAGAAACCTATGTTATTCAGAAGAGTTAGAAAGGAAGTAGAAATATTTGCAAAAAGTATGGGAATATCTGCAAAGAAAGTAAGAGAATCTAGAAGGAAAAGAGAAGAAGTTGAAGCAACAAAAGAAGCAACAAAAGAGGCAGCAAAAATTGAATCTACTAGTCCGGAAACACCCTCTACCAGAACTAGATCAACAAGGAGTTGTGCACTCCTATCCGCCCTTGCAGTAAAGACAATTCTTGTGAAGACATCTGGTAAGGATGGAAAAAGAAAGAAGGATAAAAGAAAAAGAGTATATGTGGTAGTCTCTAAAGATGAAGAGATAGAATCAGATGAAGGAGTTAGAGAAATGAAGCATCAAGGCACTAAGGCAGCAATATTTTCCAAAGAGAATTCCTCTGGTGAAGAAGTCAAAGCAAAGAAGAAAGAAAAAGTTGACAAACTAGGTATGTCAGTAGAAGAAGTTGAAAACGCTTTGGTCAAGGATGGCAATCTTAAGCCACTTTGTAAATGGTATGAAACCTTTGATAAATATGGTCAAAGAACTCTTAAGGAGGCAACAATAAATCATTTGAATATTTTCAATAAAGTTCTTATTGAAATAATGCCTAGCTTACCTAAAAGCTTGTATGAGACTTTGGAAATGAGGAGAGTAAATGCTACAACATAAGAAGAAAAAATGAGAGAAAGAATTCTTGCAGAATTATGTCCAGTGATATCTATGGAAGAAATAAAAGTAATCCTGAATAAAACCAAAGAAGAATTCAAAAGCAAGACAAGGGTGAAAAAGCTCATGATTGGTTTGACTGATGAAGTTACAAAGGAAACTGAACAAATCTTGAGAAAGATTTTGTTAAGTGACAAAATTGATGTTGTCACTAAAGGAACACATGTTGAAGATGTCACATTTGGTCCAGAAGAAGAAGAAGGAAAACTAGATACAGTTGAGGTTACTCAGATTCCTCTTGATGTGAATAATACAAAAATACCTATAGAGATTGAAGCCCCTAAAATTGCATCAGTTGAGAAGGATGAGAAAATTGAGACTCCTAAAGAGAAGCAAGAGTCTGCAGTTGAACAAACAATAGTTGAGGAAAAGAAAGTTGAGGTAAAGGAAGTTCAAATGGAAGCAAGAGACACTACAGAGGTAGTAAAGAAATTTCTGGTAGAACAACTGGAAGAGTTTGATCCTTTACCGATTGAAGGTCCTATTGACCTATCCACCTTGTCTCTAATTCATAAAATTAAGTTAGCATCATTTTCCCAAGCGAAAGCTAGAGAATAATTGTTGAGGTCTCACATTGAGGACAGTGAACTTTTAAACCTTGCATCTAGAGTTTTGGAGAAAATAATACCTACCCATGTCAAAGATCCATCTGGTTCCTCCTCCGGTGAACTGAAAAAGTTCATTCACTCTATAAGTACTCATTTCGAGTCACTTGAGAAGTCAAACATGGTTAAAGTTTAGAAAGAATTTGATTCCAAAAGGTTTAGTAGATTGAAAGAAATGATAGCTAAAGATAAAACTCTATTAGCCACCTATGTGAAGAATGTTCAAAGTGCTCTATCCAAAAGTGGAATGATCTATAAATCATGCTTGTCTTTGTCAAAATTTACTAAGGCCAATGAGAAGAAGGTTAAGGATCTTGAAAAATAGTTAACTACTATTTCTTAAGCTTTTGATCCTTTAGCTGGTGGTGTTGCAAAGCAAGAAGGCTAGGTGATATCTCTACTTGACAAGATAAGGAGCTTGAAGCATGAAAATGACAGAATTGTGGAGAAAGCATGTGAACTTAGAGGCCTAATTGATCCAAAGATTAAGATAATGTCAAGTGCACTAAAGGATGGTGAAAATGCTATGGCAGTTAGTGATCCAACAAACTTGGAGTCTATAGAGACACAATCCTACTTATTTTGTGGTCACATAACAATTTTGGAGAGTCTCAAAAGGGTTTAGGACACAAATTTGATCCTGTTGAAGAAATATTTTGTAGATGTTTTCTAGTTTAAATGTAAGTTAAAGGAGAATCTTTGTATATATGCAATCTACTCATAACAATTTTTTTTTATCTTTTCTGATATGTGGATTCCTACCATTTCCATTGATTTCAAAGGGGGAGAGTAGTAGACTGAAAAATGCATAAACATCTCACGAGGAGAGTTGTCTTTTTGGAATTTTGAAGATGGTAGTGTAATTCGTGTTGATACTTATCCAAAAATTAGTCATTTTTCACTAAGTGTTGCCATCAATGCCAAAGAGGGATATTTTTGGCAAGAGACACTGCTAATATCATTTGGCATTGTCATAGATGGAAACCCTAGTCGGTGATTAGATACGCACATCATCATTTGCTCATACCGACAAATAGATTGAAGGTAGTCAAGGAAGAATAGAGCATTTGGCAGATTTGTGTTCATCGATTCATATGAAGATTTTCTTTTATCATTTTAAGTTGTGTATCTTAGAAAATTTTTCTTGGTATATAATCTTTGATGCTATTGAATATTATTGGCTCATATCGATTTGTGTGCGAGTTTGAAGATCCGGTTAGTAAATTTCTTGTTCATCAGTGCATGAAGGCCAACCTGATTGATTAATCATGTCGCGGATATTTGGGAAGTATTTGTTTAAGTTTTTTTGTGTTCGACAATGTTCATTTAGATCCTTACTATGTTGGAGCCGACTTTGGGTGATGCGCATCAAGAATTAAAGATAGATTGAGCTGACAATTTGAATATATGTTTACTTTTGTTTGAGCCGATAGTTGGTGATTAAATTCTTAGTCGTGGATATATAAGAGTTCAAATATATTATTTTGATATAGATGCAAAGTGTGTATGTATGAATTATAAATATCAAAAGTGAAGAAGAGCGATTATGCATAATTTCACATGTGCATTAAGGATTTTATGATGCGAGTTTGAGTAGAGCAGAGCAAAAGTGCATAACCAGTCAGAAGGACAGAAGATCGGCTATTAAGCTTAACCAGAAGTGTAATCAAGCATTGGTAGATACTATTATCTTAGTTCATTTTCTTAGATGGATTTAATCTAGTTATTTTTGTAAGGCAATGAGCCTTCCTTCTTTGAGTAGTGAGCTCTAGGCAATGTGCCTGAATGCAAGTGCATTCCCCTATTGTAAACTTTCTTTTGAGTATACTCAGAACATATTGTGGATTGGCCATCCACCGTGGTTTTTCCCCTAATAGGGTTTCCACGTAAAAAAAATTGTGTTATGGTGTTGTCATTGTTTACTTTATGTTCATATATATTTCTTTTGATTGAATATTTTAAATGCTTGAAGGATTAGATCAGTAAAGTTAAAAATTACAGAACACTAATTCACCCCCCTTCTCAGTGTTCCTTGATTCCAAAAACATCATCTTAATTAAGGGGTTGTGGTTGCACTATCTGTTTCTTCTCTAGATTAAGTTTTACCCACATCAGGGCAGCATGGGGGGTTATTAATTGAGTAGAAGAAGATGTGGAAGGAGAAAGGGATTGCCAAAGTGTTGCCTTTGGTTGAGAATCAACTTCTTGTTTTTCTCCTTCTCTGTCTTTTCCTTGGCCAATTTTTTAGCTTTAGCTTTTGCCTTCCTTTCTTGTTCAATCTTGGCTAGTTGTTCTTCTTCCAATCTCCTCTTCTCCAACAACTAATCTCTTTGTTTCTCTAATTCTTCTACCCTTTCCCATGCTTTAGCTACCTCTTGATCAATTTTGGCATGTTCCTCCTCTTCTATTCTTTTTAACTCCAATTCTTCTTCTTTCTTCCTGTGAGCCTCCTATACTCCTTTAATCTTGGCTTCAAGTGCTTCCTTTTCTCTTCTTTGTTAAGCCTTCTCTTCTTCTAACTCATGGATATTTTGTAGCAAAGTTAACTTATCTCTCTCTTATTTAGCCTTCTTCTCTATCTCTCTTTGTTGTTGCAGAAGATACTCTTTCTCCTTTTGTTGCCTTTCCACTTCTTCAGCTTTTACTAAAGCTTCTAAATATTGTTTTTTGCCAAGTGCATCTGCTTTGGATTTAGCATTAGCTTCTCTCTCTACATCTTTTAAAAACTCCCAGTGATCTTCTAGATTTAAAATATATTCTTCTTATATATTTTTAGTAGACATATCTTCAGTAATCTCATCATCAGAATGTGTATCTTTTGAATTACTGTCTATGTCATGAATTTCAACTTCATGCTCTTTTCCTTTCAGATTTTTTGCTTGGTCATAAAGGCTTCCTATAGGTATTTCTTTCCTAGGCTCTTGAGTAAAGGAAGGTTGAAAAGAGAAGCCTTCTCCATTTTTTGTGGTCTCCATGCCTTGTGATTCATGGACTTCCTAAGCAGGTATTTCTAGAATAGTATCTCCTCTAGAGATAGGAGGAAGACATTCCAATTGCTCTTTAGGAGGTTCTCTCCTCTCATTCCTTTGATTAACCTTTAGTTTCCCCTACCTTCCTTTTCTTTGAAACTTGATCCTTTGGCTCCTTGATTCTTAGAACCACCCATTGGATACTCCTATCCATTACTATCTTGGAAATCAGCTTAATGTCAATGGATTCATATTCATCCAAATTGATGGGGGCCAGGTCTTTGGTACCAATCCTCTCTGCTTCATATCCTAGATCCAAATTTACACCATCATCTAATAGTGCGTCAGTAATATATTCTTTTAACCCATACTCAATCATTTGAGGGATAGTCAGTCTTTCATAATTTCTCCTTCTAACATCATAATCATCTTGTAAGTCAATCCAAAAATCCTCCAATAAATTATAATTTTTATCAAAAAGAATGAGATTTATAACATTCATCTTGTTCTCTGGGTCAAAGTGTTTTCAAGATGTGTACAATCACAACCTCAAATAGCTCAACTCTTCAAATATTTCCTTTGTAGCTATATTGTGAAGACATCAATATTCCACCAACTTCATAGGGAACTTATGACATCCAGGCTTATGTTTGAGGGAAATTTTTGCATTGACTCTTAAGGCTTGATATATAAACTCCATAAGGACTATCCTATCATTGCAACACCTTGGGAGTAAATGGGGATCACCATCAAATCCTGTCAACCTAAAATATGAAAACTTAGGATATTGGATATAACAATGTCCCCATTGAGCTATGAAGGCCATGAAATATCTACTTAACCTGAATCCAACATCCCCTATCAATCAGTTGATGATGACATAAAGGAATGCATCATTAATCCTTCTATGATGTAACTCTAATGTTTGCAAAGTTAACTGATCATAATGGTTCCAAATTTTTTTTTATTTTGGAGCTTCCCCCAACACTCCTACTCCATTCAACCCAAGAAAGATACCCATCCTTGCAACAACATATATGACATAATAATTCATGAAGAAGGTCTTTGTTTCCCTTACGTTCAACATTTGATTGTGTAAATTGTCAAATATGATCATGCACCAATCAAATTGCTTCCTGCCATCAAAAATAGCTTTCATGTATGTGAGCATCCATTATTAGAAGCATGTAGAGTCCCTCTTACCAAATACCCTGGAAAGAATTAAAATAAAATCATCCACTTCCTTCTTGAAGTCACCTCTTTTAGGCTGTTCAGGCATCTTAGTTAAGGACTTCTTCTCAGTCCTTAACCACTTCTTATTTATGTGGGATCTGTTGAATTCTTTTTTCTTATTGAATATTTGTAATGCCTCCACTTCAATCAGTTGTCTAGGGTTCCTTGGAGTAGGTGTATTAAACATGAACCTCATCATTTGTGGGGATAGATCAATTATGACATTCCTTTGTTGGTCCATGCACTTCCTTGACACTGAATTATAAGCCCCTGCTGCAGCCAAAATGAGCTCTAGGCATTGCACTAATAGAGGGAAAAATATGACATGTGCTAGCCCAGATTGGACTATTATTTTTGTCCTTCCATTTACTTATTCTACAAAGGTCTCTAGATTTGACTCCACACAATTGAAGGATCCCAAGTTGGCATTTGTGATATCTGACCATCTTGAATCCAACTTGTTAGGTATGGGAGTAGCATTCTGATGTTTGTATCTCAGAGTATAAGGTAGTTGTTCCACCTTTATCTTCTTTGGCTTCACCTGCCTTGAACTCTATGTAGCTTGGCCCTCCATTTGTGAGACTTCTGCAGATGCTCCCGACATTGCTTATTCCTGTAGCACAACCCTCGATTAGATCAATAGAAAATATGTAAAAATCAGTATTAGAGGACTTAACCTTTACATTGCCCTATCTTTCACAAGGTAGCCTTTTGCACTTAGTAAAATTTGAAGGTTATCGGAAGTGAAACCAACAAAAGAATCAACATCAACATCAGAAATCCTTTAGTATGGCAGGATTGGGGTTGAGGTCATCATCAGAACTGAATCGGGGTTGGAACAAAACTTGAAACTGGGACCGAGGTCAGAACCAAGACCGAGGCTAGAATAAAATTTAGACCCGGAACACCACAAAGTTCCAAATCCTTCCTCCATTCTAGTTCTGATTCCATCAGAGTAAAGGATGTTTGATAGTCGAAAGCTAATCAGGAGTTGGCTTAGATCAGATTTGACCTGCCGAAAGGATATTTATGGCTTGAACCCATTCCTTAGCTCTGCTTCTATCCATTATCATTAAGCATAGCATAATTTGATCAAACCTCATAGTATTTTAAAATGAGGTCATATGATAAACTGAGGAGGCTTAAAATAACAAGCTGAATAAATCCTTCATGTGATCGAGGGAAGACCACCAGCTAGGGCATAATTTTTAAATTGAAATAGCACACAAAAACCCTAGTTTTCATAACCGGTCGACTCAGGAATTTTAGGGCATCAAAATTGACATGGAAATCATTAAATCAGCACGCGAATGAAATGGAACAAGTCCTTCAACAGATTTGAGACCTTTAAAATCCCTCAAAATCCTGTCAAAGACTAAACCCTTAAAACTAGGGAATACAATACGAATGCCACCAAACATGAAAATGACTGCCACGAACAAAACAAACAAGAAAAGAAACAAAAGGAAAAAAAATGGAAAGAAAACCAAAAAGGGAAAATCAAGGAAAAATCACATAAATGAGCGAAGATTCATGAGAAAATTCTCGTGAACACTCGAAGAACACAAGGCACAAACAAAAAAATGAAAAACAAAAAGTGAAACGAAGTGGAAAAATTCCCACCTACCTAAAATGCTACCCAACAAGCTGAAACTTTATCTAATCCATGCACAGATTCTTGCTTCTTGCCTAAATTGTGATCCTCGTTCTCTATCTCAGCTCTAGTTCACTATTACAGTTTAGGCAACAATAATAGTGAGAAAATTAACCTTAATTAAGGTTATGAATTCAATTTCATGCATGTGGAGGGCCTCCTGTTAATGCCATTAATATGGTTGGTTAGGCACGGAATCAAGGCAGGAACAAGGACACAACTAACGTTTAAAAAAAGTAAAGTGGTGAAGAAGAAACAAGGAAACGAGGGCGGGGCCGGGATTAGGATGAGTCAAGGAAATTTTTCAAGTATTCAATTTGGTTTCGGTTTCGGTTCCAGTTCTACCAAAGACAAAGAGAACATGACAAATACAAGGGAACAAGAAAAGACAATAAGGTGGGATCGGGACCAAAAAGATCGAGCCCAAAATGAAACAAACGAACAAAACACAAAGGCAGGGGCAGAGGCGGAACGGGAACCAAACTTGGGAGTTTACAAAATTCCAAATTTGAAATCTGATTTGGATCTGATCCTGTTAAAGGAAAACAACAAGAAATGAAAAAACAACAAACAACAAAGGAAGTAGTACCAAAGCCGAGCTTGTCCCAAACAAAACAAAAGGAAATGAAAACGATGGGAGCGGGATTGGGACTGATCTTGATCTCAAAACTTTGCAAGTTTCGAATTCAGGTTTTGTTCTAGTTCCGCTTCTGCCAGAGCAAAAGAAAAAGACAAAGAATTAGGAGAAAAGAATAACTCCTAAGTCTTGAATGAAAAACACCAAGGAAAAGAAACAAGGGGGACCCATTTTGACCAAAGTTGAGATAGGGTGGTTATGCAATGCATAACAAATGGCGACTCGGCTAGGAAAATGGTTTACCCATCTTCAAGACACTAAAGAATTTAGTCACCCAGAACCTCTGGTTCATGAACATTTTACACTCAAGTATGATTAGTCATAGCAAACAAAGTTGAGCTAGAATCTTAAATGTAAATCAGCATTAAATACTTTGAATCTGAGTGTGTGCATGTATGGTGCATCTATTTTTGGTAAAAACTCCCTCCATTCCTAAACAATTGTATTCAAGATCCAAGTTACATTAGTTGAATCCTTTTAACTATCATGCAACGATATCCTAGGCATTGCTCCATTGCCAGTCAAGCATCTATAGCCTCAACGAAGATACCTCTAGTTCTCTCAAAGCATTGCTCTACTTCCAATTAGGCATCCATAGCCTCAATAGAGATACTTGAACCACCTCTCTCATATTGAGTTTATCAGCATTCAATGATTCTCTTTTCTTTCTCATTTTATAAGCTTTTCTTGAAGGAATTATTTATTAGGTTTTCTCAATTCTCAAGTGTAACAACCTAAAATTTTGGGTTGAGAACTACCATGGACATCATGATAGTGTTAGGATTCGGATTTTTCACTTGTATCTAAAATACAGCCACCTAGAGACAAATGAGCTTTTATGTAGAACAAATTTTCTTATCTTTTTTGTGATAGATTCAACCGTGGTTGATGAGATCTCTTACAATATACATGTTTGTGTTTAACCAATCAGACCATTATACAAAAAGAACACAAGTCATAGGTCATGAAACAAAAAATTTCATCAGACATACTTGAAAACAACTCAACCAACTTATCTCCTAGTACCTTCTGTATGCTTCAAATAACTTCACCCATCACTTGAATCAGATAAAATGAAAACCCCAGAAACTAAAAAAACAAAGAAAGAAAGAAAGAAAAAGAAAACAATGGAAATGCAAACCCAAACAACAAACAAACAAACCAAAAGTGAAAAAAAAACAACTAATTACATACTTACAAAAAAATTGGTCATCAGACCCTTCATGGTCCAAACTAGTGTTTTAGAAATTTCCCGTTTATGGGCAAGGGAACAGGTTCTCCCATTAAAGTACTTAAACAAAAGCATTCTCACCAAGGATCTCAACAATCTGATACAGACCTAACCAAAGTCGATCAAATTTTTGGTGATCACCTTTCCTTTCCTTAGCGTTATCACATAGCAGTACTAAGTCTGATATTATAAAGGCTTTAATTTTCACTCTCTTGTCAAACCAACATTTGACAACAGCTTGATGCTTAGAAAACTATTGTAAAGCAACATCTCTCTATTCCTCCAAATTTAGTAAGTTATTAAGCCTGACCTCTATTTTATCATCATTCAAGTAAAACTCTTGCATGAACTTGAGAATTGGTATTTTTAATTACATAGGAAAGACTAGGTCTTGGCCATATACCAACTTAAATGGGGAGTTCCCTAAGGAGAATTCAATATTTGGTTGTCAAAATGAATTTATGACCTGCAGATGAATTTGGGTTAATTACCCCTACAAAATCTAATGCTCATTGGGAAAATGGTTTTACCTCATATACCGGTTGTAGGGGCATTGTTGGATTGCATTCCCTAGATGTGGAAGTCTAACATGTATTACATGTCCTCATGTGTTGGTGTTTATCTCGGAACACATGGGGCCAATAATAGACTGACCTCAAGATTTGGTGTGCCATGGAATCAACAAATCCATGTCCAGTACCGTATCTACTATGAAATTTTGTAGTGGCATGCTTTGCTTGTTGTTGGTCAAGGTAGCGTAAATAAACACCTTCAAAGTTTCTTTGGTATAGAGCTCCTCCTTTGAGCATGTAATGAGAGCTCTTCAACCTCAATGCTCTCCTCTAAGTGGCATTCATCTCGTCTAGACATTTTTTATTCAGCAATAAAAAGATCAAATCTGAGTACCAAGGATCACCTGTAAATGACTGCAATGTGTATTGTTGACAAGTAATCTTAGCATCAATGTTTGTCATTGCTTTGGACAAGCCTTGTCCTCGGACTAGCTTCATCGGATAAATTTTGAGATCATATTCCTATAGGATGGCCTTCCATTTTCCTCGTCTCTCCCCCAGTTAGCTTTGTATAAGAAGGGACTTCACAACAGGGTCTCGAACTATTGCATTAATTTTACTATGGAGAATATAGTGATGGAATTTCTTGACCGCTCATACTAGTGCAAAAGACTATTTTTCTAAAGGCAGATATGAACTCATAAAGGCAATGTTTCTTTCATCTCCTTGGCCTTTTCTTTGTGTCAAGATAGCAGCACAAGAGTGATCAGATGCGAAAGAGTAAATGTAAAAAGGCTTTAGATAATCAGGGCTAGTTAGGACCGATGCCTCTAATATAGATTGTTTGATCTACGAGAAGGAAAATTTAGCCTCATTGCTCCACTCAATCTTAGCCTCTTTCTTCATCATTTCATTGAGAGTCTTAACAATCTCTACAAATCCAGTTATAAATTTTCACACAAAGTTTATCTTCCCAAAAAAGGACCTCATCTCCTTTTTGCTGCCTGGCATAGTCAATTTTAGAATGGATTTGACATTGTCAAGGTCAATTGAAATTCCTCTTTCTGATATTATGTGGCCTAGAAATTTCCCTTCAGAAACCCCAAACATACACTTCTTCAAATTTAAGGATACACCATAACTTACACACTTCTTAAGAAATTTTGATAAATCTGTAGCATGGTTTTCCCTATATTTAGAAAATTTAGTCAAATCATCAATATATATGATTATACACTTACCAACCAAGTCTCTAAATGTCACATCCATTACATGTTGAAAGGTAGCTCCAACGTTGATGAGGCCAAACGGAATCCTTCAATAGGAAAATGTCCCCCACTTGGTAGTGAAGGAAGTTTTCATCCTGTCCTACTAATTAACCAGGACTTGGTTATATCCTGAGTAACCATCAAGGAATGACATTATCGTTGACAATCTGTAGTACCTCATCAAGAAAATTCAGTGGGTAGTTATCCTTCTCTGATGATTTGTTGAGGTTCTGAAAGTCAACACATAACCTGATCTCCCTGCTCTTCTTTCGTTTGGGGACTAAATTGGTGACCCAAGTGGAATTTCTTACTAGAAATATTATTTTGGCTGAGAGAAGCTTGTGTACCTCTTTCTGAATTAATGGTTCAATCAAGGCGTTGACTGGGTGTTTCTTTTGATGAAAAGTCTTCACATCAGGCTTCAAGGGAATAGTGTGTTAGTACTGAGGTGTCGAAGGTTTTCAAGTACTCGTAGCCCCAAGCAAT
This sequence comes from Sequoiadendron giganteum, assembly GCA_007115665.2. Classification (NCBI taxonomy): domain Eukaryota; kingdom Viridiplantae; phylum Streptophyta; class Pinopsida; order Cupressales; family Cupressaceae; genus Sequoiadendron; species Sequoiadendron giganteum. The sequence continues at coordinate 330,907,764 of CM021104.1, read as the reverse complement.
TTTTGTAATATTTGCCTTCAGTGCTTTTATGATTTTTCACAAATAGGTTTCAGGAAATCCTTGCCAATAAATACATTCTTTTCTAGGCCTGAATCCGCCAAGTTAACTGATTCATATGTACCCCCATCAGTGGCTATGGGTAGTTTCTCATGAGCACGAGGATCTGAGTCAAATATCCTCTCCAATGCTACCATTCCTTTAGAAATTATATTTTTTTTAAGGTTCATGATCCCTTCGGCATCACATATTTCTGGGTCCCAGTCTCCTTGATCTCTATCTAATTCATCAATTATTTGTCCCTCAAATACATCTGAACTTTCGAGTAAGGAAAGTATATGTTGGTCATCATCAAAGACCTAAAAATTTCTAATGTTATTAGGGATGGATGGAATCAAGACTAACTCTACTGAGAATATCTTGAGCTTGGGATCTTGCATAGGTTCCAAAGTGCTTGCAGCAATAGCTAGAGCATCTGCAATCTGATTGCTCTCTCTAGGAATCAACTTGATACTAAAATCATCAAAGTCTTCTATTAAATTCCATATTCAATTCTAATATGGAGCCAGTCTCTTATTGTGACAGGTGTATTGACTGCGGACCTTTTTGATAATCACTTCTGAATCTCCCATAACCCTGATGACTATCACCTTCTTTTGATGTGAAAACATCAAACCTCTAGCAAGTGATTCATACTCTACTACATTATTTGTACAACCGAACTGTAACCTATAAGATGCAAAGTAAGTTTCCCCTTTTAGGTTGGTTAGTTCAATTCCTGCTCCACTCCCTATTTTGGACATAGAACCATCAAATTTAAGGATCCATAGCTGATCTGGAGTTGGGATTTCCTTCTTTTTGGATGCTTCAGGTGGTTGTTTACAAGGAATAGGTGGCGTCTCAGACTGGTTTAGGCTACCTAGATTTGGAGACTATTGTTCATCATGTTTATCAGCAAGTCCATTCATATTTAAAACTGGTGTAGAAACTAGTTCTTGCACCTCCTCTTGGATGGTTTTAGAATCAGGTATCTTTTCAAGCAGCCCCTTAGGCATTAGAATATTATTAGGGGAAGGTGTAACATATAATTCTTGATATTTCTTAGTTTTTTTCTAAAGATCAAAACATAAAACCTAAGCCTATTCAACTTGGGAAGAGTCTTCCTCTTGGTGATATTTGTTCTTGTCAAGATAGTTGCATCTCTAGCCTGGAATGGGAACTGGTTTTGAGGTGTTACTGGATGAGGTTCACAAGTCTCTTCTAACTCATAAACATAATTAAGAATATCCACACAAGGTTGGCATGTCTACTCACAATGGCCTTCATAGTGGACTCTGCACCAATTTGGGAGTAACAAACTCCATAGATCAACCTCTTCTCCCAGAAGTAGCCTATCATGTTGTAACCTTCTAACAAAACCTATTGGTTAATAGTGTTCATTGGGTCCCTATGTTTTTAAGGTTGTAGGGAATCAAGATTGAATATTGAAAAGGTCATTATTTCCTTTCTCTTATATACTCCTATCTATGTTTCAAAATAGGCTACCTCTTTAGGACAGTCATATTCAGTGATCATGTGTTTGAGACGAGGCTCACTTTCAATCCTAATTTGTGTCGCTACTCCCTTCCATGGAAGCCACATATGTGAAAAGTCTAAGGATAAGTAACCCCCAATACTCTTCATTATGTCTCGGCTTGGAAGCATGTCGTATGTCTCAGGGATATCAGCTACATGGACATCCATGTAAGTTTGGATTCGTGGATCTGACCCAACCTGTACATGAATATTTTTTAATTCCCCTACTACATTAACCTCAGTTTGGTCTAGTTGTATTACCTTCTTATGAGTTTGAACTCGACTTAACCCCAACTTTTTATAAATGGAAAAGGGCATGAGGTTACCTGAGGCTCTAGCATCCAAGAGGCAATTGTGTAGATTCTTTATGAAGATCCTCAGACTTAACATGAATGGTGGAGTTCCTACCTTTCCTTTGTACAGGGTCGCATTCATTTCATTGGTTGGTGTCACCTTTATTTTTCCTTTCGAATGATCTACTTCTTCCAAATCTCTCAAAACAATGTTGCATTGGGCAGGGCACCATATCAAGATGTCAAAGAATGATAACGAGGTCCTTTGCTTTTGCATATCTGAAACAAAATCAAATTCCATATCATTTTTCATCTAATATTTAGGAACAAAAGATGAATTACCTTTATTTTGGAATTCAAGTGGGACTTTGGATGGAGGCAGGTTGTTATCTACATTATGGTTGGGTGGAACTATGGTGTTTGGAGGAGCAGATGTGGTGAATGGGCATATAGTCTGATTTCTCAGGAAATGGCCTCCCTTGGTTTGGAAGGCCTGAGCATCGTAAGTATCCTCTTCTGGTTCATTTTCCCCCTACATGGGAAATTGGTATTGTTCGTCAACAGTTTCGAAAGTCATGGTTGTATCCACTGACCCACCACTTTGGTTAGGATTCTCTTGCGGCGGGTAGGAATCAGCTTGTGCTGTTTTGATGACCTTCTCCATCTCCGAGCAGTTAACATTAGAATGTGAAACTGTATCATGCAATCTACACCAATTTGTCATTAGGTTTAGATCTGCAACATTTGCAGTGTGTGGCTTGTCATCATTGGCCTAATAGTTATGAGATACCCCCCCATTATTTGGTCTCATAATCCACTATCTATTGTTACTTGACCTCTAATTGTATCCCCTATTCTGATTTTATTAGGGAAGTTTTGGCCCTAGTAATTCCTCTGGTTCTAGTTGGAATTTTGATTCGAATAATTATTTTGATTTGAAAACCCTCCTTGATTTTGGTAACCTTGGTTTTGGTTTTGGCCTTGGGAAGGGTTCAACTTAGATTGGGCCATTTCGTTTGTCACCCTTGATGAGGTTTTCTTCAAAGTCTCTACCTCAAATGTCAGCTAGGTGGTGTGTTCACTTTCTGTTGAATTCACGACAGGTGAGGGAGTTGGAGGATTGGATCCTCTAGTGAAATTATGTGAGCATTGAGCTTGCTGTGAAAAGTCAAGGGCCTAGCCATTAAATAAATTTTGTTGCATTGGGAACTGTTGCTTGGCCAAGGGCCCATATGAAGAATGTGACATCCTTGAGACTATATTAAATAATGGGGTGGGGTTAGGCATTTGAGGATATCCTATAGGAATAAAAACCCCTCCTAAACTTCCTACTTGTAAACTAATCTATTGTTGTATCTTAAAGGCTTTGTGGTAAACTTTGGAAAGAGAATCAATGTCATTTGCATGGTATGTTCTCTACAAAAACAAGCCAATCAAGGGATCTATGGCCTTAAGGTACACTTGGATAGCAATGTTTTCAGCTACCAAGTAAGGATCCTGTAATCGTCGATACATTCTTTGAAAATGAGTGTTGAAGAGGGGCAACAACTCATGTGATTCCTTCATGATCATGGAAAATTGATGATACAAGATAGTTGGATCTACATAAACTTGGAATTGGTTGACAAAGGCATCCTCTAGGTTTTCCCAACTCAAAATAGATCCAGTTGGTAAGTTTAGGTACCAATTGTAGGCCATATCCCCCAAGGAATATGGAAACAATCTTCATGCAACATCATGATGGTCTATCTGAGCCTGTGTGCAAGCATCTTTGAATTCTTGTATGTGCTCTTCAACACTTCTAGACTCCCCATGGGAGTACCTAGGACATAATTTTTTAGGATTCTTAGGCATCTCATGGATAACATCGGGAATGATTCCCAATGGTGAAGGGTTATTGGAAAAGAACGCCATGGGTGGCAGTGGAGGTGGTTGTGCCAGCGCCAATATTGGTGTAAATCTAGGTGGAGTGGGTGGTGGTGTTAAAGCCCTATAAGTTCTAGGCCTAGTGGGTGTTCAGAGTTCAACAAATGGGTCTGGGTTTACAGAAGATCTAAGAATTCTTCCAAACCTTTTGGGTGAAAATGACTGGATTCACTCTAGTTTGTTCCTTCAAACCCTCCTTCTAGGGCCAATTTTGTTGACGGTCAAAAGAACACATCAACGTAAAACATAATATTTCTAATATATTTCTCCTGAAAAAGATAATTGATCTAAAACCACCTATCTTCCAAGGTCTCTATAGTTGGTTCTCAACTGTTCTATTTTTGTTCAGTAGTCCATGCAACTGTAATGTTCAAGGGGCTTGCTGGTAAAGGATTAAAAACCACATAATACAACTTATTCTAACATTTGTGGGTTTGTAAATAAATAGAAAAAAAGATATAACAAAGCATAGAATAGCAAGTCATAAATGTAAATTCCTTTCAATTCAGACATACAAATTTTGTAATGAGTTTTCCTTTCAAATAACCAAAACCACATAATGATACAATCCACAAACCCTCTATAGCATTGCATGCATTCATAGTGCTAATTCAAGACATAATATCATTTATCCTCATCAAATTTGAAATCAAACTAGAACATATTACCAACTCATCACCAAAATCCATAGATCAACAAATATAAAGGACTTGCATTCACAGATAATTCAATGAAATAGTCTTAAATTCAAAGTCTTCTATTGATTCTCGTCAAATGAGAAACACTTATGCACAACATTCACTAGAATATGAATGACTATGATTCATCAACATTACCATTAAAATAATTTTGAAAAATAACATAACTATATTAAAACTTGTAAAGAAAATGTGTCTAAGTATATTTACATAAACTATGAAAAACTTCTGAAAAATTGTAAACTATCTTAAATCTCCTTTAGGTGGCTAATCTTGCTTCAATGAGCTGGAATTTACAAAGTGGAGAGAAATTCTATATATAAACTTGTGTAGCACTAATTTCTCTCATCAAAATCTAGATCCACAAATTATGGGGCGATTGGGGCAATGTAGGATGAGTGTCCATTTTTGACCTTCAGTTGTTGATTGAAGACTCTTTTTCAAAACCTGTGTTCAAAATGAGGAAGATGAACTTGCTAAGATCTTCAGTTAAATTTATGTCACCTCCTTGAAAAATAGGAAATAGACATGTCCAACAAACTATGCCTTCTTGATGTTGATCTAGCCAAGGGACGGGTATATTTTTGCCTTAATCTTGCATTTTCTGCTCCAATATGTACTCATCATAACTAGTGATTACTTGTTGAAGCATATCTGTATCCAGCCCATCTACCTAGCTCTCTTCAAATTTTATTCTCTTCAGTTCGATAGAGGAAAACTCTTTCATATCTCCCAACTCAATGAGCTCTCTTTTGGCAGCCTTTATCTCTTTCTTAACATCCATAAGCTTATCCATCAAGAGGTCATCATCATCATCCCCTTTTTGCATCATCTCTTCAAATCTATGACTCCATTTTTCCTTGAGTTTATCAAGGAGGAGGCCATCTTCCATAGGGATGTCTTCATTAACAAGTATGGCAATACTTGCTCCTAATTCCTCAGCCTGTTCATTAAGATCTTTCCCAGCCTGTTGCACCTCATTTATGTGCCCATAGATGAATGAAGACCGGAACCTAATGATGCTAATATTCTTTTCAACAAAATCAACATTGTCTTCTTCAAGGATGGATTGTTCTAAAAAAGATTGCTTGGGAAAGTTATTGATGTCTTTTAGCTTCCTTGCATGCTCTGAATATTCTTCCTCTTGTTTCCCAATATTTTCAGCATGTGTGACCATGTCATTAATCAAATCTAATGCTCCTTCATGAGATTTGAAACTTTCCACAAGAAAATCCTCCACTTCTTGGTTTAGTATATCAATCCATCTATCCATCATTCCCACTTTATTCCTCATTTCAACCAGGTTATCTGCATCTTTCTTGCTTAGCAAAATGGGTGTCTCAGGAGCAACAAATTGTGAAGAGATAGGGGAAGACAAGTCTTTCAAAAACTTATGTAACTGATCCACTTGTGACTTAAGCTCGTCTTTCTTTTGCTTATCCTTGACCATCCTTGACTTGGTGGATGATGATACAATATCAATTAAGTCCATTTGTTGGTTTCTTGTGGGCCTTCCTAGATTTACAATAGCCAATTGGTAATCACTCAATTACATATCATGTTTATTCTTGTCAACCATGGGGATAGCACATTCAACAACAATATCCCTGGCATTCATTAATCTAGTGGAATGTAGAAATCTATCCCTTTTCTTTTCCCTCTCCTTTTCAATTTCTTTTCTAACATCATCCCAATTAAGGGGTTGTGGTTGCACTATTTGCTTCTTCTCTAGATTCAGTTTTAGCCACATTGGGGCAGCAGGGGGATTTCTTACCTGAGTAGAAGAATATGTGGTAGGAGAAAGGGTTTTCCAAAGTGTTTCCTTGGGTTGAGAATAAACTTCTTTTTGTTTCTCCTTCTCTTCCTTTTCCTTGGCCAATTTTTTAGCTTCAACTATTTCCTTCCTTTCTTGTTCAAGCTTGGCCATTTTTTCTTCTTCCAATCTCCTCTTTTCCAACAATTGATCTCTTTTTTTCTCTAATTCTTCTACCCTTGGCCATGCCTTATCTGCCTCTTGATCAATTTTGGCCCGTTCCTCCTCTTCTATTATTTTTAGCTCCAATTCTTCTTCTTATTTCCTACTTCGAGCCTCTTCTATTGCTTTAAACTTAGCTTCAAGTGATTCCTTTTCTCTTCTTTGTTGACCCTTCTCTTCTTCTAACTCATGGATATTTTGTAGCAAAGTTAACTTATCTCTCTCCTCCTTAGCCTTTTTCTATTTCTCTCTTTGTTGTTGCAAAAGATCCTCTTTCTCCTTTTGTTGCCTTGCCACTTCTTCAACTTTTGCTAAAGCTTCTAATTCTTGTTGTTTGGCAAGTGCATCTGCTTTGGCTTTAGCATCAGCTTCTCTCTTTGCATCTGCAAAAAACTTCCATTAATCTTTCAAATTTTTTGATTAAGGAAAAAAAAGGTTTTGATGGGCCCTGAAACCCAATATAAACGGTTTTGAAAGGAATCGAAACCCTATCCAAAGTGAGCAAGTTGCTCTCCAAAACCAACCAACATATCACCAACAACCACACAACTAGCAGCCATCAAAGATCAACAAGACATCACAAGCTACAAACAACCAACAGGACAGGCAAAAGCCTTACACCCAAAAGAGACCGGGCCTTAAACCCAAAGGTTTTGAAGGGACCTTAAACCCTTAACTAGTTTTTTCAAGGACCTTGAACCTATAAATTTTTTTGAAAGGACCTTGAACCCTTTACAAATAGGTTATGGTAGGGACCTTAAACCCAAAGACATAGAGACCTGTAGAGCAGAAACCATTATGCAGGTCCAACCAACGAAAGGGACAAGAAATAACACAAAACCAAAGGATAGAAAAGAGGAAAAAAACCCTTGAAACACCCAACAAACCTACAAACCATCTCCAAAAACACCTCTAGAGGAAGGAGCTCCCCTCTAATGGAGAGAATGATGTGAGAACCTAGACCTCCAAAATCACAAATCTCCATCCGCCTTGGACTCCACCTTGATAGGAACAAATTCCACCTCAATAGGAACACCACCAAAGGAAACTAGAAAAGACGGCTTCCAACCACATCCACCACAAGCCCTCCATCTCTAAAGTAGGGAACTCCTAATCAATAGGAATAGTTTTAACCTCAAAATAATACACTGCAAGAGGGAATAGGAAAAAAGCCAAAGCTTCAAGAGATAGGGAGAACACATCATCCTTTGGCTTTAGCAACAACAAGAGCTTCAAGAGGAAAAATGAAAGAAAACTAGCCATCAAAAACAAAACTGGAGGGGCAGAAAACACTACCAAGTCTCTTCCCAGACCAACCTTAAGCACAACTCTCGTGAGACACTTCAAGACCTCCTCAAATAGCCAAGGACATTGCTTGGAACAAAAACACTGTCCACAAGAGAGACCCCATCAAAAATAAAGCCAAATCTTCAACAAAAGCCAAGGATGCTACTAGCAGGAAGACCACAATGCAACTCTAAGAGGGGATCAAGGCACCGAGATTACCACCTCAAGCTAGATATCAAAGGCCCAATAAAGGGAGCGATTAGGAATAAACCACCCGCAACATCCAGTGAACAACCCCTCGACACCCAAAAGAACACACACATCCAAGATGCTATGCATCAGTAAAAAGGGGGCCAAAAGAAAAACATCATCCCACACGCTAATGCTAGAGCATGAGTCTGGCAGTCGTACCAATGGAAAAATAACTACTTCCCCCACAACCATAAAAACCAAAGGTTGACTAGACAAACCATGGGCAGCCAACCAAGAAACGCCTTCATAGGAAACAAAGTGAGAAACACCATAAAAAAAAGCATGGAAATCCCCATGAAGAGCAATAGAATCCCTCCTGAAGGGGCAACCACAAAGCAAGCATTGCAGCAAAGGAAGTCGATACTTTCTTTAACAAAAACACTCACAATACCACCAAAAAACTCCCACACGAACCCAAAAGAGAACCTAACAACATCCCCAAGCTCTGCAAGAAAAGAAATAGGCATCCACCAAGAGGCAGAACCCGAGAGAACCATCAACGGAGACAAGCAATAGCCATCCACACCAACCAAATCCAGCACTAGAGAAAGAGGATCATGCTCTGAGAACCATCGACAATCTTCTTCATCCTCAAATTCGCCATCACCCACTTTCAAACTTCCGCTCCCACCATTACTCTTGCCCAAAGCTCCTGAACTCTCAATATTTTTAGTAGACATATCTTTCAGAGTTAACACACGTTCTTCTTCAATATTTTTAGTAGAAATATCTTTAGCAATCTCATCACCAGAATGTATATCTTATGAATCAGTGTCTATGTCATGAATTTCAACTTCATGCTCTCTTCCTTTCAGAGTTTTTGCTTGCTCATAAAGGCTTCCTATAGGTATTTATTTGCTAGCCTCATGAGTAAAGGAAGGTTGAGAAAAGGATCCTTCTCCAATTGTTAGGGTCTCCATGCCTTGTGATTCATGGACTTCCTAAGCAGGTATTTCTAGAATAGTATCTCCTCCAAAGATAGGAGGAAGACATTCCAATTTCTCTTTATAAGGCACTCTCCTCTTAGTCCTTTGATTAACCTTTAGTTTCCCCTGCCTTCCTTTTCTTTGAAACTTGAGCCTTTAGCTCCTTGATTCTCAGAACCACCCATTGGATACTCCTATCCATTATTGTCTTGGAAATCTACTTAATGTCAATGGATTCATCTTCATCCCAATTGATGGGGCTCAGGTCTTTGGTACCAATCCTCTCTACTTTATATCCTGGATCCAAAGTTACACCATCATCTAGTAGTGTGTTAGGGATATCTTCTTTTACCCCATACTCCATCATTTGAGGGTAGTCATTCTTTCATAATTCCTCCTTCCAACATCATAATCATCTTGTAAGTCAATCCAAAAATCCTTCAATAAATTACAATGTTTATCAAAAAGAATTGGATTTATAGCATTCATCTTGTTCTTTGGATCAAAGTGTTTTCAGGATGTGTATAATTCCAACCTCAAATAGCCCAACTCTTCACATATTGCCTTTGCAACTATATTGTGAAGAAAACAATATTCCCCCAACTTCATAGGGAACTTATAACATCTAGGCTTATGTTTCAAGGAATTTTTTGCATTGACTCCTAAGGCTTGATATATAAACTCCATAAGGACTATCCTATCACTGCAACACCTTGGGAGTAAATGGGGATGACCATCAAATCCTGCCAATCTGAAATATGAAAACTTAGGATATTGGATATACCAATGTCCCCATTGAGCTATGAAGGCCATGTCATCTCTAATTAACCTGAATCAAGAATCCCCTATCAATCAGTTAATCATGACATAAATGAATGCATCATTAACCCTTCTATGATGTAATTCTGATGTTTGTAAAGTTAACTAATCATAATGGTTCCAAACCTTTTTTTTTCCTGGAACTTCCCCCAACACTCCCACTGCATTCAACCCAAGAAAGATACCCATCCTTGCAATAACATTTATGACATAATAATTCATGAAGAAGGTTATTATTCCCCTTACATTCAGCATTTGATTGTGTAAATTGTCGCTTAGGATTATGTACCAATCAATTTTTTGTCTACCATCAAAAATAGCTTCCATGTACAAGAACATCCATTCTTTGAAGCATGCAGAGTCCCTCTTACCAAATACCCTGGAAAGCATTAAAATCAAATCATCCACTTCCTTCTTGAAGTCGCCTCTTTTAGGTTGTTCAGGCATCTTAGTTAAGGACTTCTTCTTGCTCCTTAACCACTTCTTGTTTATGTGGGATCTGTTGACTTCTTTGTTCTTATTGAATATTTGTAATGCCTCCACTTCACTCAGTTGTCTGGGGTTCCTTGGAGTAGGTCCATAAAACATGAACAACATAATTTTTGGGGATAGATCAACTATGAAATTCCCTTGTTCGTCCATGCACTACCTTGACACTAAATTATAAATCCCTATTGCAGCCAAAATGAGCTCCGGGCATTGCACTGATAGAGGGAAAAATGTGACATGTGCTAGCCCAGATTGGACTATTCTTTTTTTCCTTCTAGTTACTTCTTCTACAAAGGTCTCTAGAATCGACTCCTCACAATTGAAGGATCCCAAGTTGGTATCTATGATATCTGACCATCCTGAATCCAGCTTGCTAGCTATGGGAGTAGCATTTTGATGTTTGTATCTCAAAGTATAAGGTATTTTTTCCACCTTTATCTTCTTTAGCTTCACCTGCCTTGAACTCTTTATAGATTGGCCCTCCATTTGTGAGACTTCTATGGATGCTCCTAACATTTCTTATTCCTACAAGACAACCCTAGATTAGATTAATAGAAAATATGTAAAAATCAGTATTAGAGGACTTACCCTTTGTTGGCAACACAAGGGCAGACAATTGAGAGGGGGGGTGAATCATTTTTCATAGAATTTCAAACTTATTTAACCTTATTAAACTTTAATCTCAGATATGATTAATAGCAGTGAAAGCATGAATCAACAACACATCAGAAACACACATAACACCAAGATTTTTTTGCACAGAAACCGTGTTATGGGAAAAACCATGGTGGAGGCTAATCCACAAGCTATACCCTGTTAAAAGTATAAGAAAAATGAATAAGGAATCCACATGCATTTAGACACACTACCTAGAGCTCACTGCTCAAAGGAAGACTCACTATATTACATAAAAATTTTAGATTAAATCCATCTGAAGAAGTTGAACTGAGAAAGTAGCATCTCCTAATGCTTGAGTATAGTTCTGATTAAGCACATGAACACTTCTTCACTCTCTTTCACTCTTCTTCACACTTTGCTCTTCTTTCGAATGATCTGAACCTTATTCACACATAACATACACAACTTCACACCTCCTACTTCTCAAATGTGAAAACAATCACTTATATATATCCGCAACAAGCAATTACATTACTTCATCTCGGCTTCAACAAATAATAGAATGAATGAAAATTGTCAGCCCAAAAAAAAAAAGATTATCAATGCGCATCCACCAAGGTTAGACACAATATAGTAGAGACCTAATAAAATGTCCTTGAACACAAAACACCTTCAATTAATCTTCTCCGAAGATCCACAACACACTACAAGCACTCTATCAGCAATGAACATGAAAAACATGAACACGCAAGAGAAAATATTGGATCACAAGCACAATGATCAATACAGACGTACAACATAGATATAACATGATTTAGAAACATCCACAAATACTTCAAGACCATACGCAACACTTCAGATTGCCAAAAACACATTATCTTCTTCTATGAATACCATTTCCAGTAACAGAATAATTGTCACAACATAGAACTTTATAACTTTCTCAAATCTCCATGCACACCTCTGAAACTTACGGAGTAGGAACTTCATACATAGGAAAACAAACCCTTTAATACACAACTTCTCACCATCAACATACTAAACTTCCCAAAATACTCATTGTCATTGCTTCACAGACAACCTGTAACATATTTTATTACAAATTTCTCAATATCCTCGACATATACAATCTTAAAGACATTAATGCTAATAGTGTTGACATCAATGACAACCAAATATCATAAATACAACCATAACATCCAACAATCTCCCCCTTTGGAGTTGATGGCAACACATTATGTGAAAAATACACCATTAACGCAAATAACTCTTCTTCCAACAATCTCCCCTTTACACATTGCTCTTCTCATACTATTCTTCTCCCCCTTAGTTTTTCACATTACTCTTCTCCTCCTTTTCTTTTTAAATTTTCCATAATTTTTCACATTACTCTTCTCCCCCTTTGACATCAATGGCAAAGGTACACAAGCTCTGAACCACATATCTGAATCATCTGTCTACTCCCCCTTAGTAACAGCCACCACAACATCAATCCAGATCAAAATATGACTATGAATGCACAAAATGATGCAAAGACTATGCACCTTAGTACTGATTAGGAGTAATCACCCCTAGCTTCTATCTGAGATACTCAAAACTATCCTCAGGAAAATGCTTAGTAAAGATGTCTACAATTTATTCCTTAGTAGGCACATACTCCAGTCTAACTTCTTTATCACTCACTTTATCTCTCTAAAAGTGGTACTTGATAGATATATGCTTGGTCTTTGAATGCAACACCAAATTCTTAGAAATGTTTATAGCACTTGAATTATCACAGAATATGGCAATAGGTTCATCATACATAACTTTGATATATTTCAGCATCTGCTTCATCCATAATACTTGAGTATAATTGTTTACAATAGCAATGTATTTTTCCTCTGCAGTAGACAATGAAACAACATTCTACTTTTTACTTAACCATGAAATCAACTTTCTCCCCAAGAAAAATGTGCCACCACTAGTACTTTTCCTATCATTTACATCTTCTTCCCAATCAGCATTAGTAAAGGCACTTAAAGTAAGATCATCATCTTTTTGATACCATAGGCCAAAATCAACTGTTCCTTTCAAGTATCTAAAAATCCTCTTCACAACGGTCACATGAGATTCCTTAGGATTGGCTTGAAATCTAGCAACAATGCATACAACATTCATGATGTCTGGTATATTTTGAGTTAAATAAAACAATCCACCAATCATTGATCTATATCTAGTCTGATTTTCCTTCGGAGAATCATCATTCTATGTTAACTTGCATCCAGTCACCATGGGTGTACCAACTAGCTTTGAATCTTCCAAACCAAATTTCTTTAGCAATTCCTTCACATACTTGGAGTGAGTTATAAAGATTCCTTTATCTATCTGAGTAATTTTCAATCCCAAAAATAATTTCAGTTCTCCAATCATTGACATCTCAAACTCATTCTGCATCTCATTAGCAAACTTCATGCACAAACCATCATCTCCTCCAAAAATGATATCATCAACAAAGACTTCCACAAAAAAATCTTTATCATTTCATCAATCTTGAAATACATATTACTATCAGTAGTACCTTTCTTAAATCCAAGCTTCATCAAGTTTTTATCCAGTCATGCATACCAAGATCTAGGGGCTTGTTTGAGTCCATACAATGCTTTCTTCAATCGAAAAACCATGTCTCCCTGATTAGTCAATTGGAATCCATCAGGTTGTTCAATATACACCTCTTCTTCTAATTCACCATTTAGAAATAATGAATTGACATCCATCTAATACACTTTGTAATTTTGTAAGTAGCATAAGCAAGAAACAATCTCATAGCTTCAATTCTAGCAACAGGAGAAATTTTTTCTTCAAATTCAATTCCTTCCATCTAAGAGTATCCTTTACACACCAATCTTGCTTTGTTTTTGATAACTTCACCTTGTTCATTCAGCTTGTTTCTAAATCCCCATTTAGTTCCAATTACATTTTTGTCTTTAGGTCTAGGAACAAGAATCCATGTATTATTCTTTTCAATTTTTTGTAGTTATTCTTTCATTGCTTTAATCCAATGTTCATCTTTACATGCTTCATTGACATTACTTGGCTCAGTCTTTGAAATTAAACAATATTCTTCTGCAATTCTTGTAGTTTGAATACCTTTATTCTTATCTCCTATAATCTTCTTTTCTGAATGATTTAAACGCACATACCTTGGAGTCTTAGGTTGTTCTTGAATTCCAGGCTCTTGTGATCTCTCTTTTGTGCTTTCACTAGTCTCTCCTTCTTCTTGATCTTTGTGATTTACCAGAATAATCAGAACTTGATTTAAAGTTTGACTCTTGTTTGTACTATCATTCTGATCATCAGAATCATATCCACAGGTTCTAGAGGGCCTAGCAATGTCTTCATCAACCTTAACATTTTCACTTTCAACCATTTTCTTCAATCTCTTGTTGTAGCACTTGTAGGCCTTTCTCATAATAGAATAACCAAGAAATATTCCTTCATCACTTCTAGCATCAAACTTTCCTATATCTTCATCTCTCTTGATACAACATTTACTCCCAAAGATTTTGAAGTATTTCATAGTAGGTTTATGACCAAACCATAGTTCAAAAGGAGTCTTACCAATATTACCTTTGATTTGTACCCAGTTAAGGATATAAACTGCAATTGTTACAACTTCTCTCCAATAGACATGAGGGACATTTCCTTCCAGCATCATGGTTCTAGAAGCATCTAGAACTGTCTTATTCTTCCTTTCCACAACTCCATTTTGTTGAGGGGTCCACGGTGCAGATAACCATCTCTTTATCCCATGTTCTTCACAAAAATAATTAAACTCACTGGAAGTGAATTCACCACCTCTATCTGATCTTAGACACTTAATCTTCAGACCTATCTCTGTCTCAACCATAGCTTTAAAGATCTTGAAATTTTCTAGAGCTTCATATTTCTCCCTTAAGAAAGTCACCCACATCATCCTAGAGTAATCATCAATAAGCAACATGAAATACATGTAACTTTATAGAATTCTGATTCTAGTAGGACCACACAAGTCAGTATGCACAAGCTCCAACAATTCATTTGAACAATACTGTTTGATGTGAAATGAAATTCTAGTTTGTTTTCCCAACTGACATTCCTTGCATATGACACTAGTAGACTTCACCAACTTAGGAAGATCTCTCACAGCCTGTGAGACACTTATCTTTATAATATTGACAAAGTTTACATGACACATTCTTCTATGCCACAACCAACTCTCATCAACTTAAGCAATCAGACAACTTTACTACTAGCATTCAGATGAAATATTTTCCCTTTTGTTTTTGTACCAGAAGCAATCACATTTCTAGAGCTTCCCAATATTCTACACTTTCCATCTTTGAATTGAAGATTATATCCCTTATCAACCATCTGTCCAACACTCAGAAGATTGTGCTTCAAAACTTCAACATAAAGAACATAATCAGTATTATGCTTACCATCAAAAGAATTACATCCTCTGCCATGGATTATACCACCATTGTTATCTCCAAATATTACAACACCACCATCATACTTTTACAGGCTTAAAAAATTTCTTTTATCACCTATCATGTGATGTGAACATCCACTGTCAACTACCCATTCATCTTTTTCTTCAAATTGAGTAGTAAGGCTTTCTCCACTTTGTACTAGCAAATTTAGTAGACACAAGATTATTTTCCTTGATAAAAATAAACACAAACTCATCTTCACTTGCATTCCCTTTGTCAGATTGATCATTTTTCACACCTTCATCAGCATCATAATAACACCTCTCTTTAAATTTAGGCTTGTAAGGTCTTGGCTTAGGAACTCTTTCTAGACACCTTGAAGAAAAATGACGTATCTTACTACAAGAAAAATTTTATATAGGAAAATTTTATTTATACTTACCTTCTCCTTTGGCTTCCCTTTTGATAATAAGGGCTTCAATCTCATTCAGTTCTATTTCTTCTTCTTCAACATGTCTCATTTCTTCCTCATACTTGAATATGTTTCTATATAACTTTCACCCAGATCATATCTTTGCTTGTCTCCCCATAAATAGTAGCTTTAAATGTAGATTTTATCTTAGGAAGGGAATCACCGAGTTTACTCAGCTCAAAAGCAATTAGTTTCCCAACCATCGTATCTCTAGTTACATTTACAATAGTTTAGAGGTCTTCAATGTCTACAACTCTGATTTTGTATGCATTAGGCAAGGATCTAAGCACTTTAGCAAAAATCTCTAATTCATCCTCCTATCCACTAGTACATCTAATACCACACACAAGTTCATTCACTCTTTGCATGTAAGTAGCAATATTATCATCACTACCCATCTTTAGTAGTTCATATTTTCCTTTCAGACATTGTAGCTTGGCCATCTTCACATTAGCATCACCTTCATATTAATTTTCCAACATTTTCCAGATCTCATAAGAAGTTTTTAGATCCATAAAATTTGTCATCTCAGTGTTAGTCAAAGGACTCAACAATGCTTCCTTAGCTTTGATATTATATTCAGCATCCCTAATCTCAGCAATAGTAGTAGGGCCACTTTGAGGAATAAAATGCATATTAATAGCCTTCCATAGTGTGTAGTTTGTTCCATCAAATCTCGGACTATCTTTCTTGTATGTCACCATCCTGGGTCACCTCAAGTTGTTAAACTTCTTCCAAGGAACCTACTCTGATACCAATTGTTGGCAACACGAGGGTAGACAATTGAGAGGGGGGGATGAATCAGTTGTCACAGAATTTCAGACTTATTTAACCTTATTAACCTTTAATCTCATATTTGATTAATAGCAATGAAAACATGAATCAGCAACACATCAGAAACACACATAACACCAAGATTTTTTTGCGTGGAAACCCTATTAGGGGAAAAACCACAGTGGAGGTTAATCCACAAGTTATACCTTATTAAAAGTATAAGAAAAATTAATAAGGAATGCACATGCATTCAGGAACACTGCCTAGAGCTCACTACTCAAAGGAAGACTTGCTGTCTTACATAAAACTTTTAGATTAAATCTATCTGAAGAAATTGAACTGAGAAAGTAGCATCTGCTAATGCTTGAGTACAGTTTTGATTAAGCACATGATCACTTCTTCACTCTCTTTCACTCTCTTTCACTCTTCTTCACACTCTGCTCTACTTTCAAATGATCTTAACCTTATTTGCATATAGCATACACACACTTGAAACCTCGTACTTCTCAAATGAGAAAACAATCACTTATATATCTACAACAAGAAATTGCATTGCTTCATGTCGGATTCAACAAAATAATAGAATGAATGCAAAATGTCAGCCCAAAACAATAAAGATTATCAATGTGCATCCACCAAGGTCGGCCACAATATAGTAGAGACCTAAAACAATGTCCTTGAATGCAAAACACCTTCAATTAATCTTTCTCAAAGATCCACAACACGCTACTTTGTCGGCCATGAACATGAAAAACATGAACACGCAAGAGAAAATCTCGTATCCTGAGCACAATGATCAATACAGATGTGCAACATAGATATAACATGATCTAGAAACATCGACAAATACTTCAAGACCATACACAACACTTCAGATTGCCAAAAACACATTATCTTATTCTGTGAACACCATTTCCAATAACAGAATAACTGTTAGAACACAAAACTTTATAACTTGCTCAAATCTTCATACGCACCTCTAAAACTTATCGAGTAGGAACTTCATCCATAGGAAAACAAACTCTTTAATATGAAACTTCTCACAATCAGCATACTGAACTTCCCAACACACTCATCTTCACTATTTCACAAACAACCTGTAACATATTTTATTACAATTTTCTCAATATCCTCGACATATACATTACTAAAGAGATTAATGCTAATAGTGTTGAAATCAATGACAACCACGTATCACAAATATAACCACAACATCCAATACCCTTTACATTACCTTGTCTTTCACAAGGTAGCCTTCTTCACTTAGTAAAATTTGAAGGTTATCGAAAGTGGAACCACGAAAAGAATTAGCATCGGAAAGCCTTTAGTATGGTGGGATCAAGGTCAAGGTCATCATTAGAACCAAGACCGGGGTTAGAACAAAAGTCAGAACGGGGATTTGGGTTGGAATGAAAGTTGAAACTAGGATCGGGGTCGGAATGAAAGTCGGACCCTTAACACCACAAGGTTCCATATCCTTCCTTCATTCTCGTTTTGATTCTGCTAGAGTAAAGGATGTTTGATAGTCAAAATCTCATTGAGAGTGGGCTTGGGATTGGATTTGAACTATTGAAAGGACATTTTTGAGTCAAACCCATTCCTTGGCTCCGCTTTTTCCAATTATCATTAACCATAGCACAATTTGATCAAACACTTATAGTATTTTAAAACGAGGTGATATGATAAGCTGAGGAGGCTTAAAATAAAAAGGTGAATCAACCCTTCATGTGACCGAGGGAAAACCACCAACTAGGGCACAATTTTATAATTGAAATAGCACACAAAAACCCTAGTTTTCATAATCGGTTGACTTGGGAATTTTAGGGAATCAAACCCGACAAGGAAATAATTGAATCAACATGCAAATGAAATGGAACAAGTCCTTTGACATATTTGAGACCTTTAAAAGCCCTCAAAACCCTAAAAACTAGGGCACATCAATACGAATACCACTAAACATGAAAATGGTTGCCACGAACAAAACAAACAAGAAAATAAACAAAAGGACACAAAAAGGGAAAGAAAATCAAAAATATAAAACGAAGGCAACATCATAGAAATGAGAAAAGATTCACGAGAAAATTCTGACGAATGCATGGAGAACACAACACACAAACAAAAAAATGAAAAACGAAAAGCAAAATGAAGCAGGAGAAATCCCACCTACCTCAAACACTACCCAACAAGTTGAAACTTGATCCAATCCGTGCACAGATGCTTGTTTCTTGACTAAATTGTGATCCTCATTCTCTATCTCAACTCTCGTTCGCTATTACAGTTTAGGTAACAATAATAGTGAGAAAATTAACCTTAATTAAGGTTATGAATTTGATTTTGTGCATGTGGAGGACCTATAATTAATGCCATTAATATGGTTGGTCGGGTAAGGAATCAAGGAGAGAACAAGAACACAACTAAAATGTAACAGAAGTAAAGTGGAGAAGAAGAAACAAGGAAGCGGGGGTAGGGTTGGGATCTGGACAAGCCAAGGAACTTTTGCAAAGTATCTGGTTAAGTTCCAGTTCTAATTCTAGTTCCGCCAAAGACAAAGAAAACAAGACAAACAAAGGGGAACAAGAAAAGACAACAAGTCAAGATCGGGACCGAAAGGACCAAGCCCAAAATGAAACAAATGAACAAAACACAAAGGTAGGGGCAAAGGCAGAATGAGAATCAAACTTGGCAATTTACAATGTTCCAAGTTCAAAATTTGATCTAAATCTGATCCCGTCAAAGGAAAACAACAAACAACAAAGGAAGTGGGACCAAGGCTGAGCTTGTCCCAAATGAAACAAAAGGAAATGAAAACAAAAGAAAACAACAGGGGTGGGATTGGGACTGATCTTGATCTCAGAACTTTGCAAGTTCTGAATTCAGGTTCCGTTCTGGTTGCGGTTCTGCCAAAGCAAAAGAAAAAGACAAAGACTTAGGAGATTTAATAATAACTCCTAAGTCCCGAACGAAAACACCAAGGATAAGAAATAAGGGGAACCCATTTTGACCAAAGTTGAGATGGGGTGGCTATGCAAGGCATAACACTATCTATAGAAAATTTATGCTTTTCCAAGATCTCTTTGCCTTCTACAATTGAACTTAGAGAATATTTCACATCTTCAACTACTTTATCAAATCTTTTTGACACCACTGCAATCTGACTCATATTTCCAGCAACAGGATCACTGCTAACGCTGCCACAAACAATATTCTAGAATTCTTCTTATACTTCATCAAGTTTAATGAAAGAACCATCACCATGATGATATCGACAAGGCATCTCTAAAAAAAAATCACTTATGAACTAGAGAACATTAACAACCCTCTACCTATATATAGCTAACTCTTTAGATATTTTCTCATAAGCTTTTACCTTGAAGAGGTGGCGTTCTCTCCATGCAAGGATTTGTCTCATATATTCTCTTCGAACTACTGAATCATATACAGTCTTAAAATTTGCAATGATAATCTCATGTATTAGTTTCACCTCTACTATGCATTGATCAAATCCTTTAATCCATTGGCGTAGATCATGGGCATTATACCTTAGCTGGTATGTCTCTGCAAAAAAAACTCTACCTCTAGTGCTGAACTCCTCAATCCAATCCTGCATATGCTTCCCATTTATTACCAACTATCTTAACTGATGTTGATCAGCCAGTGTCTCTAGCATTTTTGGAATCAATTGAGTAGCCTATGAAGTGTTGTGAAGAAGATTTGAAATATCTTGTCGGAGTTACTAATTTTCAGCCTTGAGGGCTACCTTATCCTCTCCATCTTTTAGAACTCTTTCTTTTAGATTTATAGCTGCAGAAATTTATATTGGTGTGCTGATTTCTCTTGCCGAGATTGGCCTTGACCATCGTGAAATCATAAACTTCCATTTCATCAACATTTTTATCCTTTGGATGCATAGCAATCTCAATGATAATTTCACCTTTTGGATTCTTCTCCAAGTGAACTTGTTTCTTTGGTTTCTTTATAGGTGCATCTTGGTAAATGTTGTCAAGATTTGTAAAGTTTAATTGATATGAAGGCCTCCTCATTTTCCTTCCCAGGATGTTCTCAAGCCAAGACAAGGTGTCTCTACTAACCTCTATGGGAGGTTCAGCATCAAATTCATCAACTTCTTCATCTTCTAAATCACTATGGATCGAAGAAGACCTTGGCGATGGTGGAGCATCTAGAGACATAGGGCACAACTTCTAATTCTTCTTGTGGCATGGACTCTTTAGATGTAACTTCTAATACAACTATCGATTGCTCCTATAGAACTCTCTCAGAAAATTCCAACCTTCTCCTTACACTCTTTCATGTTTTTCTACCCTTCACACCTTTTGGAGGATTGATCATGGCCTTCATTCTCATATCTGGTTTGGAAGAACAAGAAAGGGATGGCTGCACCATTGGTGTCTCCACAACTAGAATAGATTCCTTCAGTGTTCTCTTGAGATTTAGGAACATCCTATTGTTTTTGATAGCTTGGCTTGTTCTTTCTTCAACTAAGGTGCACTCTTTATTGGACCAATTTACTTGTGGAAGCAACTACTACTCAATTTAATTTCAAGCATACATAGGAAGAATTACTTCTCCATCATCATCAAAGAATCCTTCAATATCTTCTAACAAGTAGTCTTTCATCTAATGAAGTTTAAACCTGCTAATATTTTGCTTTCATACTTCAAACTCATCTTTGCAATTAGCCCAGAAATCTTCAACTGCAGGCACATAAGCATAATTCAGACCAAGACAAGATGCAAAGACACCATGAGGATCACATGATCGCCTCTTGTTGAATGGATTGACACCAAATTTTAACAACTCATCACCCATTAAATTAGCATATGTTGATGATCTACATTTGTAGATTTCCAACTCAAATGGAAAACTAAAAGTAGCCTTCTTTTGATTTCACAAGAAAGTGTAAAATCCATACACTTGCCTTCAAGAAATCCATAAAAATCATCTCATCTGAAGGATATCTCAACAACATGACTAGACTATTTGAGAAGTCATACACTCTGATGTAGATGAAGGTAGGAAACTGGATGAACCAATCAGCCCACTCTACCATTTCTGCCCTGACAACTAATGAAATATATACATGTAACTCATTGTCTAAGTCTCTCACTGTCTACATCAAAAATGCCTCATTCACCCTTTTGTAATGATGTGTAGACTCTAAAAACTCCAGTTGTGGGTAATCATGATAGACATGTTGTACCTCCAAAGTCCCATTGGCATTCAACCCTCTGAATTTTTCTTGAAAGGCCACTAGGTTGACAACGTAGGAAATCATGTGAAACTCATGGATCTTGAAATATTCGGCCATCTAATGATGAAGACTATCCCTAATCAAAATTGGCCAATCATAGAATTTTGTTTTATTGTTGATGTGAGAGATGACATAGAACATCCAAGGCTGGAATTTTGTAGATTTTGCTTCACCAGTGATTCAGTTAAGCAAAGTAATCATTATTGCAAACTCCTTGAATTCTCCCCATCCAACGTTCTTCAAAAAAGTATTATGTTTCTCCTTTAACCATATTTTTCCAACTTTATTGCGATATCTATCCTTGTGTATTCCCCACACCTTTTCACATTCTTCAATGGAGATGTCTAAACTTTCTAACCAAGGTGGTATTGAGAATCACTTTTCAACCATGTCTAGCTTGAGGCTACAAACAACTCTTCCATCTAGTGCTTGAATTTATCATGTTGCAAGATTGTAAAGCTTGATACAAGCAATTACAAACTCTATAATTTGCACTAAGACATGAATTGATGTTGCTGCAAGTAATCTAGAATGAACAAGGTGTCTGATTGCAACATTGTGTGCATCTTCAAAAGCACACAAATAAAACACGGGTTTGATATGATGCAAGTTAGTCTTAGAAGTTTTGATGAAATCATGATACAACACAATCTTGGATTTGAATTTGATGGGAGAGTACTCCATGCTAAAAAACTTGAAGATTGACTATAAACTTGACTATGCTCGAATATGTTTTGCACAAAAGCTAAAAATAGCTTGATGATTTTTCTTCTTCAAATGGGAAGATTTTTCAAAAATAATCTAAGATATGGATTTTTTATAGAATCTCATTGCAAGAAGACCTAAATTACTCATTTTTGAAAATTGTAGATGGTTGGTTGAAAAAGTAGAAACCTTAATTTTTGATTTTTTTTTTAGAAGCTAAGAGCTAGATTTTGTGCAGAATCACATTTTGGATTAACTTAGTTGATCATATCTTAAAAATACTAAAGATTTCTTAGACATGCGTGAAACAAGAAAGTTCTTGAAAACTGAAAAAAAATCCAAGTTTTTAAGAATCATGAACCAAGCTGACCCAGATTGCTGAAAATTGAAAAAGATGACCCCCTTCTTCTAAAAATCGATGCCCTAGAAAAATAAAGCATGAGAAAGGAATCCTCTGTGTGAGATGATCAAGAAAATATGAAGAACTCTGAAAAATCACCAAGTTTTAGCCTTCAAATTTTGATGAAGAATTTTTTTATGTTTCTCCTCTCTTGCCTTGGATGCCACTTGCAAAAATTGTGAAGAATGAATGCACAAAGCCATATTAAATAAGCTTTTAGGTTGAGAACTGCTTTGTTTCCTAAATTTAGAACTATGAAGAAAAACCCCAAACCGGGTTCATCAAATGTGTACGTTGTTTGAAAAACTACATTTTGAAAACTGGAAAATTTTCTAAGGCATTGTGCCTTGGGTGCCCTTCTTGGTAGACTTAGCTAGTTTTCTTGAAATTTCAAGTTTTTCTTGAGTTTTGACCCTAGTTTGATCTTGATTTCTGGATGTCAAATTGATCTCATGAAGTGGTTGATGATCTCACCGCAGAGACTAGTTGAATTTGATGAGATTTTCTTGGAGGCGACTTTGGATTAAAAAAATCATTTGGTACTTCAAAATGCTAGGTGCCCCTGGCTAGCTAGGATGCCCAGGATTACCAATGTTAGCCATTTTTTTGTTGCTTTTCAGTTTTGCTAGTTTTTTGATCTTCTGATGAATTTTAATTTTTGGATGATCAAGAGGTCCAATGAACTAATGGCTGGAATTGTTGGATAGCTCGAAGAATTTTGAGGGGGGTCTTTTGCAAGTGATATCTTTTGAAAACTGAATTTGGGGTCTCAAATTCTTGGGCGCCCCTGGCTAGCTGGGGTGCCCAAGTCTCCCAGTGTTAGAATATTTCTTGAGATTTTCATCTTTGTTTTGTTTTTTTTACTTTGTTCATTTTACAATATTTTACTCCCTCATTTAATTGGACATAACTGGTGCTTGATAAATATGACGAACTCACCATTGAATCCATTGAAGAGATGAACTGCATCTAAAGAAAAGTTGTCAGAGTTAACAAACCCTAATTTTCACTTTTAGACCCTCAAAATCTTGGGCACCCCTAGCTAGCTAGGGTGTCCAGAGTCTCCAAAGTTAGATGTTTTCCTTGATTTCAACCTTCAGACTTTGATCTTCCATTCTCTATCCTCTATTTTCTTTGCAATTATTCGTGATGGATGAATCTGACGATCAGGTTGAGATATACACTAGATTGCTAGCAGGATTCTGAAGACAATGAATACATCTACAAACTCTAATCTTTTTATTAGGTCCTCCAAAAGGCTAGGTGCCCTTGGCAACCTAGGGCACCCAGAGTTCCCAGACTTAGTTTATGTTTTTGATATTTTCATGGTTTGTAATTTGCTTCTTTGTTGAGACTTCTCCGTTCGATCCTCAATTTTGACTGATAGATTGATCTGATGGTCTTGCTAATAGATCCACTACAAAGCTAGGAGGATTTTGAATAGGATGTCCTGAAGGCACAAAACCTCAACTCTAACATTTGGTGCCTTGAAAAGTTGGGCACCCCTAGCTACCTAGGGTGCCTAAGCTTGCCAAAGATAGTTTTTATTTTACAATTTTCAATGTTCCTTCATTATACTTATTTCTCAGTAGTCAGAGATGGAAAAATTACTAGCACATAATCCTAGGTGCCTAAACTAGGTAGGGGCACTTGAGCTCTCTAGACTTAGTCAAAATTTTGCAATTTTCATGAATTCACAATATCCCTCCTTTGTTCTTCATTTCTTGATTGTTTCGCCATTGCCTTGATCTATGCAGTGTTTGATATCTTAAATCTGACACCTCATGGTCGAGAAACCTCCATTAATGACCTTGGATCTCCTAAAAAAGCTTCTAAAAAAGAAGAATAGACCCATAAGGGCAAAACTGATCTTTTGATGATTTTGACTAGACCAGCCTGTTGAGGAAGTATTTTAAGCTAGTCAAAATCAGTTTGAGCCCTAGAAGCCAAACTTTCTATTTTTAGAAAAAAAAATCCAACATCCATTTTAGAAAAAACCTAGAAAAATGTTCTATTTTTAGAAAGTTTCTAAAAATTTAAAAAAATCCTAAAATTTAGGGACAAAAAATTAAGATTTGGGTTTTGTAGACTAGGTCACTTTGAGTAGACCCAAATCATTAGATTTTGAAAATTATGAGTTTTTGACCCTCATGCAAGGCATGCAAATTCCCAAATTTGGCCTTTTTTGACAGTTTTAACAAGACTTTTGACCATTTCCTCAAAATGCCTAAGTGTAGCAATTTTTTTTAATTTGGGGTACAAAAGGCTACTATTTTGCAAATTTATGGGTGTGGATAAAACTTGAGGTGTGACATGTGAAGATCCAAAACCATAATGATTTCAAGTGGAAATACTTATTGTTGGAGTTATACCAATACTTTGTTGTGTTTTTGAAGCAATAATTGGATTTTTGTATGTAGGAATAGAGACTATAGTTGTTGGGACCTGGAGACTTGAGTTCCTCCTTGACTTTGAGTATATCCCAATGCTTGAGCACAACTAGCTACAATATGGATGTTGGTATCAATTATATGAGCTAGACCACACAGAACCTCTAATCCATGCGCATCATTAATTAATTTCCTTATGTTGTCTAACATAGGGACCACAAGACCAACTAGAGATTTAGTACTCAAAATCCAACAAAGAACACATAAATAGAGATTTGGTTCAAATTTCAGCCATAAAATGTAGGACAAAGGTACCTAGGATTCCTATGTCCTAGATAGCGTGACTGGAAATTCAAAGTGTGAGTGTGTTTGCTACTATTTAATGTTCCCAATTCTATGTGCAAATAGTTTGACAATGGATACTTTTCTAGATTTTATTGATTTTATGACTATGGAAATGGAAAATGCAAGTATGAAAATGTGTGAATGATGAATGATAAATTTTGAGTGCAATTTTCAGATGCAAGATACAATAATTAACTAATTTCAAGATGCAAAGTTTTGAAAATGATGATTGTATGCAATTTTGACACAAAACTATGTAATGTTTTTTATATTTTTGACCTAAATGAAAGATGCCTAAATGTATGCAATGCACAATTTCAAAATTTTATGACCCAATGAATATAATTTAGATATAGATCTGAGCTAAGATGACTAAAAAAAAACCTTTAATGCAACATAAATGTAATATTTTGAATTTTTGTCTTTTATGATGCAAAAATTAAACCGTAAATGAGAATGCAAAGCAACACAAAGAAAAACTTAAATCTAGGGTGAATTTTTAGAAGGTTGTCTCTGGCCCAGGCACCTCTTTTCTCACTGCCATGAAGATTGGTTCTCGTGGGTTGTTGTGCTCGGGCGAAATGAGATGGCCTGTTGCTTTTGAGCATCCCCTGCTCTGCGTGCTAAACACTTATGGCTCTTTTGTTGGTGTCACTGGTGTTCTGGCTTTGTGTATTTCTTGGTGTCTCCAGTGGCTTTCTCTAGGTACCCCTGTGAGGCTTGTGGGTGGCTTGGTCAATGGGAGAGTTTATTCTTGCTTTATTGATCTCTATGTTTTACCCCTATTGTGTGTGGTGTTGGATGTCTTCTTTTCTCTTCCCTAGTTCGAGTTTCTTGAGACTTCTATGAGGTACATGGTGGGGCTCTAGTTTGGGATTCAGGTCCCTCCCATTTCTGATGTGCTTCTCTCTATCTTATTCTTTTCCTTCTTGGGTCGGGTGGGGGTTGAGGTTTTTTGCTTGTGCCTTCCTAGTTGGTTCCCTCTTAGAATTTTCAATTAGTGCTTCTTCATGGTGGATCGGTCTTTCCTTTTTTGTGTGGGTCTCTCTGCTGCTTGGTGGATTGGGCTCTTCCCAATTCTGGAAATTCTTATGTGCTTGTCTGTGGGCTGCTTTTTCTACACTCCTCTTTCTTGCCATATGTTGGCCTGGTCTTAGTTTGGTCTTTGTTGAAACCTCTTTAGGTCACTTCTCTCTTGGTTGAACTTCAATTGTGTGTTGTTGGTCTCATTGGTAAGGAGGTGTTTTCTTAGACCCTTTGGGGGTCTGGTTGCTTACTTATGGGTAGAAATATTTGTGAGGCCATCTTTGGTTTCTTCATGGGGAGATGGAGGTATGGTGCTTGTGTAGTGTAGAATCGTCTGTGGTGGTGGTCGTGTGTTGCTTATTCTCTACTGCAAAGGTGTTTGATGGGGGTTGGCTCTGGATCTCCTTTGGATGTCAAATTGTTTCTCACCCAAAGGGGGGTGTGGTTAATGAGTATTAGTGTTGTAGGTTCTTTTATTATTTTTCTCCCAATTCCTCATTTTGTGACTCTTATTGAGGTGGAGTCTTATCCTTTTGAGGTGGTGTTTTGGGTTCTGGTTCAAAGTAATGCTTGGTGGTGGTTGAGTATTATGGCTGGTCTCTCCACTCTTTCCTTCTACTTGCCTCCTCTTCTTGTGACTACTATTGAGGTGGAGTCATTTTTTGAGGTGGTGGGTGTGGTTCTGGTTGGAAATGGTGTTCTCTTCTTAATGGCCCCTTGGCTGGATTCTCCTATGGAGGTGGAGATTTTGTTTGGCTTGGCTAGAGGGGGGTGGTGGTGCTACTGTGAGCTTCTAGCTACCTCTTTCTCGGATTTGTTGTTGCACTCTTCTATTGAGGTGAAGATTTTTGGGTTGCTGGAGTTATTTTTGAGTGCTCATGTTGCCTTGTTCCCTTCCCCTTTCATTTCCCCTATTGAGGTGGGGTTGGTGTTTGGTTTAGGGTTCGATTCAGCTTACTATTTTTGTTCCTTACTGGTGACTATTCCTGGTGGTTTTTTTGGGCCCTTGATCTTTTGGTGGGATCTTGTTTGTCTTAGATTTGACTCTAATGAGTGGAAGATCTGTTGCAGTCCTACTACTAGTGGTGGTTTGTGAACAGCTTGTTTTAGACAATCTCTTGGGATTGTTGTGTTGTGGTTTCTTTCCTGGCTCATAGCTTTGTTAGCTGTTTTTTTTGGATTGTTGTTCGGTCCTATGTGTTCTGTCACTCCTGGTTGTCTAGTGACTAGGTGTTGTTTGTCCTCGGCTATGTTTTGCGGTCCATCCGCAGGTGATGTTTTGTTCTATTTTGTCATTTCCTTTGTTTAGCATTGTAAAAGGTTCTTGGTCCTTTCAAAACCTTGCTCATTTCTTTTGGCCCTTGAGGCTCCTTGTGTAAAGGGTACGACACCCTGTAAATAAGGCTTATCTTATGAAAAACATGTCAGATTCACCAAAATCAAATGTTGGGAAAGGGAACCCTTTGAGTTTTCACCTTAGGGTTTAACACCTTCCCAAATTTAATGGGGGATATGTAGATCTTGTGTATAAGGATGGAAATACAAAGATGAAATGGGGGTTTTATAGATCTGGACAAGGTAGGAGATTGAATTACAACCTAAAAGGTGAGTTAACCAATCCTTGACCAAATTTGGAAATATCCTAACAATGAAATGCAATGATCTAATTGACTCAATTATGCAAATTAGTGTTTTGGTGTGAATATAAATAATCTGAGAAGCCACAAAGGAAATAGGACACCAGAAATAAAAAAGGAGAGGACATTGTGCACCTATGATATAAATTTCAGCCTAATTTGTCAAGACATTGATTTCAAGGGTGTCACTATCCCACTAAGTGTTTTTCAAATCTATTTTTGTAGTCCTCTGATGCCAGATCTACACTTTCGTTTCTCATCTGTAAGTTTGTTAGATATTTATGTAATTGATTTTTTGTGAGTTGTCAAGGCCTAGGGTTTTAAATTTAATATTGAATAAAGCGTCTTCAAACTTCCTTTCAATCCTCTTCAACTTGAGATATGCACATTCACAAAGAGAGGAAATGTTGGACCATTTTAGGGGCTTTCCTCAATCAAACCGCATGTAATTGTTTCCACTTCCACAATGGAAATTTCAATGATAAATGGATAAATAATATGAAGGAATGATGAAATCACAAAGTGTTGCAACTCACCACCCTTCAATGGCTTCCTTGAAGGACTAAAGTCATACACATCACTTCATGGATCTTGGATCTTGCTTACTTGATTTTATTGAATGCTTGAATACTTTGGAGACCTACAACAAGGGTTAGCCTTCACAAAACAATGAACATGAATAAACTCACATAAAATTTGACATGATGTTGGATCTTGAATTTCCGCAATAAAACTCTAATGGCTGCTCTTGACATGTTCTTGAATGTTCTTGATAATTTCTTGATCATACGTTCTTATTTCTTTCTAGATGATTTGAAATGATGTCATAACTAGGTATTTATAGGCTATTATTCTAATTTCCTAAAAATAAAATTCTAACAGCCAAATTTCAAATTTCAAATAATAAATTATTGACACTGACATATTTGAATTTGGAGCCAAAATAGGGGGACATAGGTTCCCTAGGTGCTAGTTTCCTAGCCCTATTTTTTTGGGGTGTAAAGTGTCAGGGACAAATTATTAAATGAAAGCAGTTGTTTTATTCTTGCAAATTATCAAAAGGTATTTCAAATAAGTTGTGGAATGCATAATTTTGGAAATTAGGAGCTTAATTAGGCTCAATAACTTAAAGGGGGGGAAAACATAGTATGAAATTGTCAATGGTGACAATTTATGATGCTACAATACCTTCTGGGATGTTAGTTCCTATTCCTCTTGTACCTATGCATCTAAAACTTATTCGATTTTAGTATTGTCATTGTCACTTTCTAATTCAATTTCTCTAGAGCTATAGGGATCTTTCTCTTCTTCTCCAGTAGGTAGTCTTGAGATACAATAGAGAGTTCTAGGATCTTCTCCTTCCCTACCTTGTTAATTTTTTTTTGCATATGTTCTATCTTCTCTTTCTCCTAACAAAATGAGGACTATTCTATCATCATCTACCAACGAGATCTCTTCCTTTCTAGAGTCTACTATCCCTTTATAATTAACAAACTATCTCAATCCTAGCAATGCTCTGAAGGTGTTAAATGGTTCCTTCATTTTAAAAACTTCAAAATCAACAATTTATGAGTCATTTTATGTTCACATCCACATTTTTCCATGTCCCTAATGTCTCCATTTATGAACCATCTACCAAAATGATGTTCATTGGAGTTTTCATTAGCTTGGTTCTACCTAGTCCCTCCCAAGTAGTTGCAGAATAATATTTAGGTCCACACTTAGGTCTACCATTACATGTTTGAATCTATTGTTATTGAGGTTTGTAGTGATTAGAAGAGGACCATTCTTCCAATTTCAGTCTTCTATATTTTGATGGATTTTTTGTTGTTTTTGTTTGTTCTAATATTTTTATAGCTATTTTAAATTTTACTAGGAGATATTTTTGTTGGGACAACAAGGTTAAATTCTTCAACATCATCACTTCTTCTTCTAAAAAATAGGTTATCTCATCTTGTTGTTGTCTAATTTGTTGCTTTTCTTTCTCTACAATCTTATCATATTGCTTACTTGGCTAGAAGTAATCATATTCTTCTTCTTTTGGATCTGATTCCTCACTAACTTCTTCAATCTCTCTTTGTTTATTTCTTCTACTATAAATTCCTTATCTAGTTAACACTATCACTTCTATTTTCTTTATTCTGGATTTCTTATTGTTCTTTATTTGTGTTTGTTGTTCTTCTCTAGAATAGTCTTCATTTGATGTATCTAATGACTAGTTATCTATTCTTTGACAGCTTTTAACTCCTTGCAGTACTCTTTTGATTAATCTAGCTCCTTTGTGGTCTTGTAAATCATCACTTCTAGAATGTGTTGTATTCTGATAGTATTTTTGTGCCTTATCACATCTAAATATATCATGTGAATAATCTCTTCAAAAGGTACATTTTTTTTTTTTTTCCCAATATTTTGTAGCATAATGACCTATCTTTCCATAGTTATAGCATGTGGCATCACTTCTCTAGCAGTTTTTTCTACTGCTTCCTCTTCCTCCTTGATAGTTTGATTATCTATTATCTCCCATGTAATCTTGTGGTGGCTTATTTTTTAATGTATATGCACCTTTGTTATCTCCACATGGTGGTTTTCTATACCCTGCATCATATAGAGGTCCTTCTGCAAGTCACTTAACATATGCCATTTTCTTGTCTATGTCACAATTATAGTTCATAGGACACCTTGGATCAGGATGATTCATTATGTTCTAGATTTGAAATTGGTTTGTAGGATAGTCCTCAGCGAGGTGACTATCCCATTCTTGGCAAGTTCCACAGTATAATGTATTTTTTAGCTAGTACTATCTTCAACTATACATGTAGCATGTTTGTAGTTCTTTCTCCTTGGGATTTAGGAAAATAATTCCAAAGGTGACCTTCCCTTGAGCAGTATGTGCACCATTTTTTTTTCCTTTTTGTGTTTCTCCTCTTGCCAAAATTTTATTCTAGATGATACAAAAATGAAAGGATGAATTGAAAAGAAAAAAGTGCTCTACAACTTGATTGCACGTGTGTACCTTCCTTTTTATGGGTGTCCTCGGACACTTGTGGAGGAGGCTCGGCACTCCTCCACCCCTCTAGATAATTTAGTTTGTACAATCTATACTTCTCTGGCAGCGTTGTTGCTTACATTTTTCCCTAGTGTGGTGTGGGTGTGACGGGATCCTCCCATTTGCAATAGTTAGTTTGTGCCAAGGCATGTGTGAAGGTTTTGTGGGCTTCTACATTAATGATGGAGGGGGATAAAAATCCCCCCAATAACCCTTTAAATAATGGAACCATTGGTGGCTCATCCAAACAGCCTGTTAAGTCTTTCAAGGACATCGTGGCGGGTGAGCGTGCTAGTCTTCCTCAAGGAGCTAGATTTGTGGTTAACTTGGTTAATCCAATCTTGGAGGATGGATTTGGGGGATGAGGTAAGCAATTTCCACCTCCTCTCTTGAATTCTGTCTTGGTTCCAAATGATTCTTTAGTTAATGCAATCTCAGAGGAAGATTGAAAACTTTCAAATTTTGCAATTTTCTTTACAACTGTGGATCCTGATAGGGTCCCAGCTGGGAAATATATGGATGAATGGTTTAAAATTGTTTGGGAAAAGAAACTAGGGTTTCATTTTTACTACTGTAGAATGGTGCAAAAAGGATTATTTGTGGTTTTCTTTAATAACCCTAAATATTAGCAAGAATTTATTAACAAAGAATTCTGGATGGTTGGAAAATTAACTTCCTGTACCCTAGCTTGGTGCCTAGAGGCCTTGGATGAGGAGGTCCTAGCTCTATCCATCCCCCGCTGGTTGGTACTTAAAAATGTGCCCCCTCGGCTCTAGAAATTTGTCCCTCTGATGCTTAAACCTTTTGGCAAGGTCCTGAGAACAGATGAGACTAAAAATCCTCTACCCCATCTAGACATGAGGGTTTTGGTCTCCCTAACCCCAAGGATGGATCTCCCACAGGTCCTTGAAATTAAACTCAAGTTTGGAATCATTTCCTGCACCGTGAAAACCCTTAGGGGCCTTAATGCTTGTTACCTCAGTCACAAAGAGGGACATATTAGAAAGAATTGCCCACTAATAAAAAAACAAGAATATCAAAACCTTTGCCTTTAGAAATAATATTGTAATTAATAACCCTCCACTAGAGGGTGGGAAGGACATGAACTCCTCGAGGAGAGTTGAGGATAGCGGCCCCTTGTAGGAAACAGATAACCAAAAAAAGAGGAGCATCTCCTCAAAAGATAACCACAACATAAATAAAGAAAGCCTGAACTCCTTAACTTAGGCCTTGAACACTTCGATGTCAGAGAATTATTCAAAGGGAAGGATTATTTCCTCCTTGGGTAAATGAATTAAATGAACCCCTTAATAATGGAAGGTTCAATGCACAACAACTGGAAATGCAAAAAATTAGACAAACAAAGAGACCCGAAGAAACTAGTATCAACCCTGGAAAAGTGATTTACTCATTTAATGATAAATTCTTCAACGAATCAAATTTCACTGAATTAACAGAGGAAATTCAAAGGCTGGAAACCCATGAACAATCTGGAAATTTTCCCTCTAAAAACATTAGGGTAAACCTCATAACTTCTAATGATAATCCAAAATCATTGAATTCTACCAAAGAAACTAATAGAAGTGAGATACCCCAGCCTATGGGGGCTGAGATAGTCTCAAGATCAACTCTTGAGTGCAAGGCTAAGGTCTGTACTCCTAAAATTGATAAGGAAGTTGAAAAATAGATTGCAAAACTGGCACTAACAACCTTCAGCCCACTTGAGGGAGTGATCAGTTCGAATGGGTTTACCTCCCAATCGGGCATGGATTCTATAGATGATATAGGATTCATCTCTACTAGGAAGACCACTAATGGGGAGGGTGTTCCTATTGAGGTCCTAGTAAAAAAACTAGGAGGTATAGAAAGAAGAAAGGCTTGGATGCCTCAAGAGGGTAGGAGGAGAAGGACACTAACCTCCTTCTAAAAGACAAAAGAAAGAAACTCGATGGGGTGATACCCCCACCCAATGCAAAAATAATTGAGGCAGAAGTTAAACTACCTAAATACTTTGATAAATTTAGGTGTGCTAAAATCCCCCTAGT
Source organism: Sequoiadendron giganteum (assembly GCA_007115665.2). NCBI lineage: Eukaryota > Viridiplantae > Streptophyta > Pinopsida > Cupressales > Cupressaceae > Sequoiadendron > Sequoiadendron giganteum. The sequence goes on along the minus strand of CM021104.1, from coordinate 330,874,346 downwards.
TAATGAGCAGAACACTGGAAATTAACTACCTCTCTTGGAATGTCAGGGGTCTTGAGACCCCTGACAGGAAACATATGGTTAGAAGAATGGTAGCTCAAAAAAAAGAGAAGGACTTTGTGTTGCTGCAAGACGTCAAATCCATAGGTTTTACCCTTTAGACTAGTCTTAAGGTAATTTGGAAGGAGGCCTCCCAATTGGTGACCAATCATGATCAGGGAAAGGGAGGGGTTGTCATCCTAATAAGCAATAAGTGGAACTAGTTTGTAGTCAGCTCTGGAATCTCTCCTTGCAACAGAGTTGTATGGGCAATCATTAAAAATAATGAGGAGTGCTTTGGTATATGTTCGGTATATGCTCCTAATGACTATAGGGATAGGGTCCTGCTATGGAAATGGATGCTCAATCTTCAAGACATCCCCTAGATTCTAGGAGGGGACTTCAACTTTGTTGAAAAAGGAGAGGACAAATTTGGTGGGGTGGGCCATGCCTAGAAAGATACTAAGAAATTTCATTGGTTGAGGCTAAAGGCTAAGTTAAATCTTGAGGATCCCATTGAAGAGCAAAAGAAGGATTGTAAGGATATCTGGTTCACTTGGTCCAATTTCCAGAAGAATGGTAGGAGAGTTTTATGCATGCTAGATAGATTATATATGAATAAGGCCTTCTTTGTGGCTACTCTTATCAAGGATGGGTGCAAGGTGGAGGTTAATCCATATACCCTCTCTAACCACCACCCAATAAGAGCCAATGTTATACTTAAGATTGGTGGATCTGTAATTACGAGCCCTAGGGAAGGTTTTTGGCTCAACACCAGCCTCCTTAATGATGAGGATGCCAAAAATGTTATATCCTCATTTAGATCCATCAATAAATGGCTTCACATTTCTTTATCACCCATTGAACGGTGGGATTTAAATGTAAAAGGGTGGAAGGTCCTCTTCTAGACTACAGGGAGGAAAAAGGCTAAAGATGGGAGAAAAAAGGTAAACACCCTATAGGATATTCTTTTTAAAGCTAAATTTGAGGCCCAAATCAACCCTGATGATAATGGCCTTATTGATAATCTCACCATTGCCAGAGACAATATTAGGATATTTTAATCTAGTAAGGTAAAAGGTCTAAAAATTAGAGCCAAGATTAATCGGCTGGAAAATGGGGACAAGGGAACAAAATTCCTCTTCAGGGTTCTAAGAGAGAAGCAAGCCAAAGAACTGATTGATCAGATCAATGCCAATGGCAATATTCTTGTGAAGCTGGATGAAATAAGTGAGCAGTTTTTTATGTTTTATCAGAGCCTCTTCACCTCTGAAGGTGGTAATGAGGCCTGCCTCAGAGCTAGGGACTACATCAAGGGGATCCTACCTAAAAGGATTGATAATGGATCAGCAACAACACTTGATGTAGAAATATCCAAGGAGGAGATTAGAAGAGCTATCCTCTCCCTCAAAAATGACAAGTCTCTGGGACCTGATGGTCTACCGACTAAGTTCTACAAAGCATTCATAGAGTTGACTTGTGAAGATTAGCCTATAAAGAGGCCTTTGAAAAGGGCTCCCTTGGTAAAAATATCAATAGAGGGATCATAAAGCTAATTCCCAAGGAGGGGGACAGGGCCCTCGTCAAGAATTGGAGGCCCATCAGCCTCTTGAATGTTTCATATAAAATACTAGCAAAAACCTTGGCAGAAAGAGTGGCTAAAATCCTCCCCTGCATCATCAATCCAACTCAAACTGAATTTATCAAGGGGTGATATATCTTGGAAAACTTGGTGATAAGTTGGGAGGCCATGAATTGAGCAAAGAACTCTGGACAAAAAGCAACAATGTTGTTATTAGACTTTGAAAAAGCCTATGATAGGATAGAATGGGACTTTGTGTTTCTTGCTTTGGAGGCATTTGGATTTCCAAAAAAATTTTGCACCATGGTCAAGACTCTTTTTCAAGATGCATCTGCTCAAGTGGATGTTAATGGGTCTCTTTCAAAAGAGGTCCTTCTTGGGAGATCAATAAGACAAGGGTGCCCTCTTGCACTGCCCTCTTCATTTTAGCCTCAAATGCACTTCACTATATCTTGAGAGACAACACAATGATTCCAAGATTAAGAGGTGTAAGGCTGGTGGACTCAAACGAACTCATCAATCTTTAGTTTGCGGATGAAACATCTAACTTTTTGCAATTGGATGAGGAGAATTTTGCAATATTAATGAAGAAGCTTGAGACATTTTGTTTGGCCTCAGGAGCAAAGCTTGCCCCTGCAAAATCATGCCTCCTTGGTTGGGAAGATAAACCCCCTGATTGGAGTGATATGTTTGGAATCCAATGGAGAGGCCCCCATAAGATTGTGAGATACCTAGGTATCCCCTTTTTTGTTGAGCCAAATCTGAAGAAAATGTGGTGTTGGATTAGGGACAAGATTGAAAAGAAAATAACAAAGTGTAATAAATAGTACCTCTACTTTGTTGGGAGGTTTTAGATTTGTCAAAAAAAATTGTCCTCTTATAGCGTCTACTTTGCATCTGTTTGGTTCTTTTTCTCTTACCAAATCAATGCTATCTAAAAAATAATAAGAGAATTTTTGTGGTTTGATGGTAAAGGGAAAAATAAAAAACATTCAGTCAAATGGGAATGGTGCACCATTTCAAAATCTCATGGTGGGCTAGGTCTAAAGGATCTCAGGATTCAAGGTATTGCCTTGGCAACCAAATGGGTGATTGGTGCCCTGGATGGAGAGGAACCATGGAAAGTGCTCATCAGAAGCAACGTTTCCAGTGTTGTGCTGAAACATGCTAAATTCTAGAAACTCCTCCCCTTTAGTGATCTCCTTAGTGGGGAGTGGCCTATGTCACCTGCAGGATCCAATGTCTTTAAGACCATTTGGAAAGCATGGGAAATTGTCAAAAAGAATCTTTCTAACTATCACTTCACCAAGGGGGGCAACAAGGTCATCTTTGCCAGCAAATCTCTTTGGTGGAATCTGAAACATAAGGGGAAGCCTCTTGCATTAACGTAAGGCTGCTCTGCAAAGAATTGGGCACAAAAAGGGGTCTGCTCCTTTAATGATATTATGAAAGAAGGTAATCTAAAGGGATGGAATGAGCTAAAGGCAGAATTTAACATCCCCCAAAGCAATTGGAGAACCTACATGATGCTGAGAGAGGCCTATGGGCATCTCAACTTCCATGTTGAAACTATAAATGACTCCCTCCAATATAAAGATTTCTTATGGCACAATGGAAATAAAATTATGAATGTCAAGGTCAAAGATGTCTATAATATGCTAACAGAACAGGTGGATATTACTGACCACATGAACAAATCATGGAAAATGAATCTAACCAAGGAACAATGGCATAAAATATTTTGTAAAAATTGGCAAAAAGAACTAGAGGCCAAAAAGGCATGTTTTAAATGGCCCCTGACCCTACAGAGACTTCCTCATAAAAGTAAAATGGATGACATTGATATTTTTTCTTTATGTAGAAAGCTTGAATCTAAAATTCATATCTTCTTTGAATGCATCTTTGCTAGAGAAATTTTGAATATGTTCAGTATCTCACATAATGTTTGGGGAAATAATGGGGGTATGTCCCTTGAAAATATACTCTTTCTTCCTTAGAAATGCAAGTTAAGCAAAACTAGTCTCTTATTCTAACACATCCTCTCAACAAATTTTTTGTGGGCAATTTGGAAAGCTCTCAATGAAGACAGATTTCAAAATAGGAGGAGATTGCTTACTGAGTTCTATAAAGGTCTCGTGTTTTATAATATTGCTATGTAGGTCTTCCTTACTGTGGAGATCTCGAAGGAAAGATTTTGGAAATATTTAGAAAATAGGGAATTGTCTATTGATATCCTAGAAGCCAGATACGGTCACATGTGAAAAAATGGACACCCAGGAGTAGAAGTATTCCTCAAGGCACTACAGGTTTTCAGAGAGGAACTCAAAGAATAACAGAAGAATAATCCAGGCACAAGCAACGAAAAATAACTGGTTATTGTTCTCATGGAGTAGCAAAGGACGGATCTACCCTTTGTAGAATACTTGGCAGCCATAGAGACCTCACTTAGCATGAGGATTGGGACCAAGGAGGTGTAATTTTCTAGTTGGCAGAATCTTTATGCTATGTATATCCTTTTTTGTTCAGCAATGATTGTTTATATAGGACAATGACATATATGTATATAGCTTATTGTTGATTATGTGATGTAACTAATGATAATCTTATATAGGTATTGTAACTAAGTTGGCTTCCTCTTTTCTGGCCACTGTTGATACATTGTAATGGGGTAATCTACGTCTGATATGGGATTATTTTTGTTATCATGTAAGGGGGATCTCCTTTTTGATCTTTTTAATGGGGGCAAATGTTGTAATGGGGTATGACTGAACTGATCCAAAGAAAATTATCTTGGATTTTTGAACTGTAATTGTTGCTTCCTCTATAATCAATACAAAAAAAAATTATTCTATATAGGGTGATCCCACAATACTGGTTTACAATTTTTGGCCAAACTAGACATTGAACTTAAATTTTTTAACTAAATCTCCACTTTCGAGAACCTATAGTTGCTAAACCATGAGGAATTTGAAGATGATGCAAACTAGTGATTTTTGACATTTTGTTTGTAGATTCTAAATATATATTTTAAAAATTTTTGGAACTAAATTGCATTTATTTTTCCATCTCCTTCAAAAACTAGTTTTTAACAGTAAACACCATTTTTAAAGAGTGATGTTCACAAACAACATAACTTTTTTCTATGAAGGATAAAATTATAATTTTTTCGAATTTAGCTTTGTAACTATGATATCTAGCATGTTTATTTGGTTTCATAGTTTTTATTGATTTTTTTTTTCTTAATTAAGTTTTTAAGTCAAACCAATTACAATTTAGACATATACAAACCGTATACAACATAACTTTTTATGTTGGTTCAAGGACATCAATACCTAGCCTAAACATATTTTTCAATTTTTTTTTTATAATCTACTATTTTTACACGTGTGTAGAACAAAGAGCTTGATTTTTGTTGAAAAAACTATGTTTAATTGAACTAAAAAAATACATAATAAAACCAAAATATATAAAACTTATATTTTATGGATAGCTCATTCTGAGGAATACCATCATCTAGTTGGGTCTATGAGGTTTCCTCCATTTTCATCCTCAACCTGAGCTCAAAAAGGAAAAATTCTATAGAAAAATGCTAGAGGAGAGGGGGAAGGGAAAAGAAGGAGGGTTCGAGCAAACCCTCCTTGACCCCTTTGAGCGAAGGGGGGTTTGCTCGAACCCCTATTGTTTTGCATTTTCCCCTTTGTTTTCCTTAAAAAAGAACATGTCAAAAATGGATGACATCACAAAGGGGTTCACTCGAAGGGGGGTTCAAGTGAACCCCTTTTTGGGTTCATGTGAACCCCTCTTCGAGTGAACCCCTTAAAACCCAATTTTTTTTCTTTGGAGCATTTTTGAAAATTTCCTTCCTCAACGGAATTGTAAACCAGAATTGTGGGTTTACCCTATAGTTAGTTGTTCTACCACTAATTGTATTTTCTCAAGGTTCTCCTTTATGTCATCTTATGAGTTTTGCGTCAGGTTTGGTCTTCTATGCGGTATGCCATTATGATCAAGTCTATGTAAATATTGAATATTCTTATGTCCAAGGCTGCTCTTATATCCTTTTGTAGTATGAAAATGAACCATTCAATATTTAATCAATCTGTGAGGGGTTCTTCTAATTTGTGAAAAAATTATTTAAACATTTTTTCGTATGCTTTCACTATTTCTTCTTCCCCTTATATCAAGTCCCTCATTTTTCTAACACTCTCTATTGGAATATACTGAGTGTCAAAGTTTGCTATAAAATCTTGTTTCACATCATTCTAGCTTTTCCCATGTCTTGGGTAGGTCTTTTTATATCAGTCTAATAATTTTTTTCTTTGCGAGGATACAAAGTAAAGTAATTTTGGTTTTATCTTCATTGATATCCAATCTTTCCCATAGGGATTCCAATAGGAATATATATTATGTAGCTTTTGTTGTGTCTCTTCCAAACACTGGGATCTTGATTGAAGATTTCATATTGTTTTTGCTACTTCTAATTCCAAGTTTCTAGACTTGTGAACTAGGCTTATCTTCCTTTTCTTTTTTGCCTTCCTAATAGTATAGGATGTATATTCTCTACCCTTATCTCTTGCTAACTTTATATCAAAGTATTCTTTTCCAAGTATCTCTTCCCACTCAACTTCTTTTCCTTCTTCATATTTTGTTTCTTTACTTGGTGGTATCTCTTCCTTAAAATTTATTTGACTCTTATATAGCTGAGGGGATGGATCCTAGTTGAGGGGTTGTGACTCTTCAAGATATATTTTCACTTTGTTACTTGTTATTGACATTTTATTTGTTTATAAACATAACTCTTTACCCAAATTCAATTTTCTCTCTTTTTTTTTTCTTATTTCTTCTTCTTTTAGTTTCCTTATACTCCTATTGACCAATTCTTCTAAATATTCTTCTTGAATTGATGGAGTCTTCTCTAGAGCTTTTATAAATTCAATGTATCTATCATCCAATTTAATGGTTAGGTTTGATAGCTACAACCTAATTTTTGGACTTTTAAAAAGTTGTGATGATAATGCAGTCTTTGTATTAGTGTAGGGCCCTAATAGCAATCTTCTAGATTCTCCACAATCATTAATATTCTTCCTTATACTAGTTATAAGTTTTCCTACCTTTTCCCAACATAGTTTGGATTTCTCTAGATTCTAACATTCTTCTTTTATATCTTCTTTTCATTTTTCTTTCACAACACCCCCTTTGGCATGCTCAATAGCACCCTCATTGGTGTGCTCGATTCTCATTTTCTCTGCAATTTCCCTTCTTCTACAGTGTCTTCTTCTCTCTCAATCCTCTGTTTTTCTCTTCTCTCTTCTCCATTTGGGCTTTTCACGTTTACTTTTCTTTTCAATTATATTTTTTTTCTAATCTTTCTTATGGTTGTCTTATCTCCTTTTTCCATAGGTGTGATTGATTTGGGGTTCCATTAATCCTTCTATGGTTCCCCATGGTAATTATTTGATATATTTTCTTAGAGGTCACATCTCTTTTATGATTCCTTCTAGAATCTCTCCCCCTTTCCATTATCCATCCCCTTGGTTCCTAACACCCTCTCATAGGGTAAGTTCCTAGAGGATAGTTTCTCGGGTCATCATATCTTCATTGATTATCTTCTCCTTTTCTTGTGTTTGATTCTTTTAAAAAAAAAATTGGTTGTTTACTATCATTTATATCACCTAACCAGGGTCTTGACAATGTAATCAATTTTTTAGCAATAAAATTGGGGAAACACAAACCAGAGTTCTAAGCCCCAAGTACTTTTTGAGTGTTGTAGTTTATACCTCGAACTCAGTCATATAAAGGTAAACAGCAATCAATTCAAACAAAGGATTAATTAATTACTTATATATTCACAGAATGACATATAACATCATCTAGATAGAATTTCAATACTCATTATATTAATCATCTCAAAAGAGTACATTTATATATCTTCCCCTATAATCTTCCTATCTATTTCCTTTCTTACATATAATCCTTATACATATTACATACAATTTCATATACATTTCTTATATATATTCCTATGTTCTCTCTTCATTATTTTCCTTCTCTTTTTTTCATTCATATCTTTCCCTGAATATATATCTACGGGATGGGATATGACCCATTTATTATATCCCTAGTCTAGATGGTATCTTTTCAATCTTAAGTTCTATAAGCTCTTTGTGGAAAGATGCGGTAGGATTTCCTCGGTGGTTTCTACACTATTACTCTTTTTAGCTAACAATACCCCATGTTTATCTTATCCTTGGTATGTTTGGTTTAGGTATGAGTTCATAGAGATAAGGAAAAATATTAAGCCATTTTATATGGTTAAAATGTTGTTTTCTCAAGAATCATAATTATTCTTATTTATAATTACTACAAAACGGTGAACAAAAATCCCATGATACCTCCTCAAGTGATAAAATTAGAGACCAATAACCTCAATACATATGAATCAACTGAAATGAAGTAATCTCATGTAAAAAATATTTCTAAGTGCCAATATGTATAAGTAATCAACTAGAATGTGAAATAATGAAAAAATGAATAAAAGATACCTAGGGTAGACTCTAGAAATAGTACATGGATAGTTGAAAAGAGATGTGAAATACTTTTCAATGTTATAAGAACAATGAAAATCAAAGATATAGGAAAAATTTATGATCTCAAAATCCAAAATGGATGATCCAACTTTGACAAGTGATATAATATACTAGCAAAAATATATGATAAAAAGATCATCACCACTGAAAAGTGTGCTCAAAACTAAATTTTTGATGACTATTTGGTTTCAAAAATTGATACCTTACAAATAATTCATGCTGAAAAGAAAAAATCTCCCTATAGAATGATTGGTAGGGTAGGGGTACCTTCTAGTGGCATCACTTGAAGGGGTGGTAACCTAGCTATGGGTGGGTGATGATGTAGTGGTGGGTTGGAAATGAATCAGTGAGGAAAAATTAATGAAGTGACCAAAGATGGTTAGCGGGTTACATCTTGGAAGAGCAATCGCTGAAGGTAGTGAGGTAAAAAATCTATTGAAAGCATCACCTAGAGTATTTTAGGCCAGGTGGTTTGGCTATGACTAGGGGCTAAGGACTAGATACAACCCTAGGCTATGGTTTTTTCAAGAACTTCTTGAGAAAAATATAGTGGCCAAAAACTTCATAAAAAAAAACCTTTGAGATTTCCAAAAAAACTAAACAATAACCATTGATTTTTAAAATGACTTGATTTCTTTTTATTTTTTCAACTATGTGATTATTTTTGCCAAATAATTTCTTATGTTCATGTCAATTTCTTATGCAAAGATTGTATGGATCATATGGCACTACATGGTGTATAGATTATTTATATATGTATGGATCTATACAATGTACATATTTCATACTGATGTATGGATCTATACATAGTATAACACAGTATATATATTTGAGACAAATTTCCAAGACCCCAAAAATGATTTATCTAATTTTTCTAAACTTTGATTTGAGTGTTTGGACATGCAATTTTAGGGTTTTTAGATGTTCAAGTTGTAACAGTGATGTCTATTTTCCTCTAGGATGCACCATTTGAACACTCAAAGTTGAAAATGAATAGGAAATTATAGATTAAGTGCTTGGATACCATGTTGAAGTTGATTCTTGAACCCCATATCTCCAAAGATTTACCTACAACTAAAACACCTCATTATAAAAAAGAGAAATAGTAAATAGTGTGCTATGATGCTTAAGATTTTGTATTGATGCAATAATGAAAGATTGATTACAATATACAATGATATATCCTTGATAGATGATAAATAAACCCTAGGTGAGGATTAATTAGATCATGACATATTTTCTAATCCTATGAATTGAGACCTAATAATTAATTAATTGTGTAGTTATATTTTCACTCTAACTTACCTTGACCCCAAATTCATGTATCTAATCCAAAAGCCCAAGTTTTTATTTGACACGCCTCATTGATATCATGTTGTGATGTATTATATTATGTATTAAAGTATTCTTCAATCCTTCAACTATTATATTCCTACATAACAATTGAGCAACAAGATGTTGGAGGTACTTGAATTATGTTGGCACCCATCACACATTCTAATGGTAGCTTGGCTACGCAACCCTTAGATTCCACTCATGTAATTCTCCAATGTATATCAAGAAACTAACACAATGAAGTTTCAACATGTGCCACAATAAAGAAGATGAATAGTTTTAAAGTTATTGTTGTTGAATGAACCAAAACATTGAAAGTGATGAAGGCTATGAAAGTAACACAAGTGTAAGATAATTCAATTTAACAAATCACCAATAATTATGATGGGCATATTTTTTGTAGGGATTTCCCCTTAATGAAACAAAGTGGCCTACATAATAATTTATTCCAATGTGTCTCATACAACTAATCTCTTCCCTATGCTTCAAATTTATATCTTATGTCCACATCTAGACATTCTTAGATTCAAGATACATAGTCACCAAATCCTCTAGAATCTTTGTAAAAGTATGTTGAACCCTTGAATACTTTGGTCCACATACTTTTGATCTCTACTCTGGTTATAATTTCTCCAATTTTTGAAATATTGAGTGATCACCAACACCTACAATGGAAGTAGTTCCTATTGTCACAACCATACACCCTACAAAATAAATGAATTTAAACGTTTTTAGAGATTTTTATTCTTTTACAATTCATCCAAGTTGGTAATGATGATTTTCATAGATATTCAAACCATATACAACCAGGCCTTCTTGTGTGGATCAAATGCCAAAATCTAATGGACATGTGTGAGGCCCTAGAAATAGCTATACTAGATAACATCTAAAAAGAATTTAAGGATAGATGATGTGGAATTTTCCAATGCACAAATGAAAAACCAATAGTCCATAATTGACTCAAAACACACCTCCTTTTCAACATCCCTTAGCAAGCTCACCTAACTATTATGCATAGAATGACAACAAACATTGGAGACATCATAGAATTTGTGTGTTCACATTCGAATCGTGTGGGATTGAAATAGTATTATAGCCAATGAGGATGTGGCCACAATGAAGAATTCCAACATCATTTCTCCAAAAATTATTGACATATGCACTTGATAGTATATTATTTTGAAGATAAAAGTATTAATAGTTGCATTGGAACTTGCCTCCATAATTTTGCTAGCTTAAGGAGAATATTCTTTATTTTTAATTTAATTTTACTCTAATTGTTTGGAGAAAAAAACTAATTTTGTACTAAGAGGATGTTGGTGTCATGCATGCCTCCTATTTGCCACACCATCATAAGTAGTTAAGTAGAGCACATATCAATCATATGTTAGTTAACTAAGTGTGTGAGTGCACTTATAATCCAATTAAAAAACACATTGTAAACTTTGTTTTTGTAAGATTTAGATTCTTTAAAACATGCACACATAGATTTGAGTCATTTACACCAAGTGAAGTAACTATAAACCCCACAATTGTAACCACCATAATAGAGAGAAAATGAATGAAAGTGATAGAGGTTCTGCCAATTTTTTTATTACATGCCATTTACTAAGATTAATATTCCATGATCTTAATCTAATTGTGCATAGATAGAAACAAGGTCTCCAAAATCTCCAAGCATGCTTCTTCTGCTTGGCTCTAGGTTCCCTATTTTTTTATATTTTTATTTATATAATAAAAAATATATTTTCATTTATCTATTTTAAGATATTTTCACCAATTTACTTTCTCTAAGTTTTTAAGTAGTTAGTTTTATCTTTCTACTTGAAATTAAATTTCTAAAGTAGGATAACCAATATAGTTTTAAATAGGTTTAAAATACTATTTTATCAGGTGTAATAAGTGAAATTTACTCTTAAAGGAGCTTTGTTTCCTTTCATGAGAATCAAATTTCCATCCATTACAATGGTGACATATTATGGAATGAAAAATTAAAATCTATCATTGTGGCAAGGGTTTCTTTGTTGTTGTTTTAGACTCTATTGAGGATTGAGAAGTTGTCCTTGATGGTCGTTCATGGTTTTGGGGCCATCATGCCCTCTTGTTGAAACCTTGAGATTCCTTCTATAATCCCCTAACCAAATATTTCAATGTATTGCTTGTTTGGATTTACCTTCATAATCTACCCCTTGATTTTTAGCATGAATCTATTTATGTGGCTATTGGTAATTTTGTGGATCATTTCATCAAGGTGGATAATTCTAATATAGACTTTACACACATCACCTTCACCCACATTTTGGTTGAATTGTTCTTTCTTAGCCCCTCCCAATAGAGGTTGTTTTACAAGTTTGGTATCATACTTGGAGCTAATCTTTGGATTATGAAGGCATTCCCTTTCGTTGCAGGTGATGCTTTTGTACATGTCATTTGGCTTCTAATTTTCCATGCCTTAAGGTCCCAAGATCTTCCTCTTGATGGAAGGATGCTCTTTGTGAAAATTTTATAATTGATGTGCTTGATTCATATTCAAAAGCCCTTGAGCCTCTAGTTGTTGATGAAGAGGTGTTCCCTCCTCCACCTGTGTTTCTCAGAGCTCTTGTTTTGGCTTCTTAGACCATTTTTAAGTGTGGTGTTGTTGGTCCTTCTCTAGCTAGTGTTGATATTTCCACTCGACATTCGATCTCCTCGATTGGATGCTCCCCTCCTCGCACATTGCTCCAAGGTCATAATTTGGAGAGGGTTTCCCCTCCTCTCTCTCCTAATTTTGTGGATTTGGATGATGGTTTATCATGGGACCTAGTTCAAAGAAAGAAGAAACATCTTCCAAAGCATGTTTCTATGTTTCATGCCCTAGTTAACGGTGCATGTCTTGCTAGATCTAGTTATGGTATTGTGTAGTTTTCTTTCGACAACTTTGCTACATCTATTCTATTTGGTTGGTTTTTGTTTGCTGACATTTTTGTGAAAGGGTTTACGGCCCTTCCAGAAAACCCTTACTTACCATTAATCAAAATAATTTACATACCTTTACAATATCAAATTTGATATTTAATCAATGTTAATCATAACACACAATCAAATTATTTAAAGAAATAAATAGTAAAAACGTAACTAATCCAACTAAAGAAACATTTAGACTTGAACTTGTTTGGTTCTGAAAGTTCATAAACAATTACTTCTTATTGAGTGAAGTCCTTTTCTTAGTAACTAATCCAACTAAAGAAACATTTGGACTTGAACTTGTTTGGTTCTTAAAATTAGAAACAACTACTTCTTATTGAATGAAGTCATTTTCTTCATCTACTTTCATTTAACTTTTGAACCCAAACTCATTGGTGAATGCATGTGCATAAACAATTTTTACTTAAACCGGATTTTGTTTCCACTAAAATCAAATACAACTCTTCCTGATTTGACATGCATTCGCATTTCTATTATTTGAAGATTTTATAAGAAGTTAAAGTATACATCTTACTTTTGAACCCAAACTCATTGATGAATGCATGTGCATAAACAATTTTAACTAAAACCTGATTTTGTTTCCTCTGAAATCAAATACAACTCTTCCCGATCTGACACGCTTTGATGAAGGGTCCTTTTATTCTTAAAGACAATTGAATAACCAATTACCTACATAATTTATAATTCTCTGGAACCCGCCCAGAATTACATTTTCACATCTATCCCCAAATTTACAGCCGTAAAATTGGAAACGCATCGCTTGCGCCTAAAACCAAGATATTCGTTTGGCGAGGGTAAGACCAGAGAGTATGGAAGAAGCTGCCAGCACTGCAAACGTCATGAAACTCATGGTTACCGAAGCAGCTGCCATGTCTGTGAATTTCGTATCTCCGTTGTCCCGCAGGCTGTTTGTTCTCGACGCCGCCGACGATGAACAAGACATCACTAAGTACGCCAATGTCTGCACCATTCTTCAATTTCATCACAATTCATCTCAAATAACAAACACTGAATTTTATTGTTCTGGCTTTTATTTTTCTCACCTGATCGCCGATGAAATCCACGGAAGATAAAAGCGTTTTATGCAACAAATTATATCCCCACACTGCATCGTAGATTCCTCTGCCCAGCTGGGCCGCCAAGTATACAAATGCTATCACGGCGATCGCCAGACAATACCTGTCGCAGATTGTAGCCGCTAACTCAAAATCTCAGTGGCAAACTTACAAAATCATTATTTAATTTGACTGAATTTCTACTAATTGAAAGATTTTGGTAAGAATTGTGTAAATATTCTTGTAATTTTATGAACTTTGTTCTTTTAATGATAAATTGCGAAATGTCTGAAACATACATAGTTATTATGAGAAATTATTTCAATTACTTACATAATTGAGAAATTCTTTCAATTACTTACATAATTGTGAAAATATCTTTAATTTCTATTGATGATTTACCTGTATTCTTCATAATCATCGAAATTTTGTCCCGGTCTCTGGTTATTGGCGGCCATGATGACAAAGGAGAGAAATGAAAATAGAAGCCCTGCAGATCTGAGCACAAGATTTGCCAGGCGTATCTGATTCTCTCTTTGCTGCCTCTGGACCGTGATGGACGTCTGAATCGCAGGCTGTGAAGCTCCGCCTGTGGACTGGTGATTAGAGAACTCCAAACCATCTGGAAGCTCCAGGGGCGCTGAAGGCGATGGCGCCCTGCTAGCCATTCCCCGCCGATTTCTCCCGAAAATTTGTTCAGGTTTCTTGATCTGTAAGCACAAGCTTCCAGAGATGTCCGCAGGAGGTAATTAAACACCGATGGCAGGGTAGGGTTGTTGACCTGATGGCCTAATGCCCGTTGGAAATGACCTGGTGCAATATCTCAAAATCCTGGAAACCCAACACCTAGATAATACTTTTCTATTCCACACACTATTGTTCTGGATTTTAAAAATATATTAATTTTACTTAAATCATAATAAACGGTGTGTGGACAGTTTCATATTATAGCAGGGTAGGTAGTTATCCTTAATTTTGGACAGCGTGGCAATCTGCTAAATTTGATGGCCGTAAGACTGTATTTTGATTGTCGTTAAATATAATTAAAATTTTGAGAAAATTGTATTTTAAAAAGATTTTGTATAAATAAAAAAAATATATAATTCTAGTTATATCTAATTTATGATATAATTTTTAAAAATAAAATATTGTTTGAAAGGCAACTTCTAAATAGTACTGTACAAAAATAAAATTGGTCGACAGGCACGGTCGACCGTCAGATGAAGGACTGCGAAAGTCAAAGTTTTATTACGTGTCGACCACGTTGCAAAGTCAAATTTATTCCTTGTTTGAGAGAAGATTTATTCCGCGTACCGACCATTAAAATTGTCCTGACCTCTTTTTTCATAGAAGCTTCAGCGCTCTTATAATATTGAAAACATATAAACCATTATTTTTAAATTTATTAATGTTAATCAACTAATTAAATAATTAATATAATGATTAATTTAAATTAAAATAATGTTGAAATATGTAAATAAATTATTGTTAAAATAGTAAAAAACATAAGTTTATTTAATTTTACAAATGATAGAAGATTTTTTATTAGAGATTGTATTTTATAATTTTTTCAGTAACGTTCAACAATTAAACTGATGTACTTCAGAAGATTGTAAAATCACTTTTTATATTCTACTTTAATCTTGCACCTATAACCCTAATCTTCACATATGTGATTTTGAAACTTATGTGTGTTCTTGAACTTATAAATGTAGCTTTGGACTTATTATTTGGTTTCTCTATAAATATATTCATCTGCAATAATCTAGGATATAATGGTGCTCAAGAGCCCCATTAGAACGTGATATGTTAGGAAGTAAAGCCAACTAGCTCTCAACTCAAACATTAGTCAAGCCCTTTGATTGGTTCAATATTTTGTACAAGTTCATAAACACACTACATAGCTCGTACAAATGCTTAGATCTATCCTTATAAATGTAGATGTTGATCTTATTAATGTTCTAAGTGTTCTTTTTGTAATGAGTGTGCTTAATGATTCTTTGATGTATAAATGAGCTAGGGTTCTTATGCTTTTATACAACACCTTAGCATGTAAATTTGAATATTTCATGATTTTTCAATGGGTAATGACTACTTAGAGGTAAGTCGACTTAGGACCAATATTAAATTTGATTCTGGAATTTGAGAGTCAAGACCACATATATGGTCCAAAAGCAATTTTATGGTCACAAGTGTAAAATTGATTACTAAGGATAGGAAACAATAAATGTAAAGATTGGATATTGATCATTCAGTGATGGCAACTCAAGTTCAAGTTAGGGTTAGATGCAATTTTCATAGAAAATATGTCATTTACATAGTAGATTATAGCAATTGGAAGAAAGACTCAAAGTTAGTCCAAAGTAATGTTAGGGATGCACTTTTCACCCTTACATTTTCCCCTACTTTGACTTACTCATATGAACTACCATGAGTCATGCATGCCAAAGTAAATAAGGAACTACCATGCAAGTAAATGGAAAACAAATATAAAAAGGATATGGACATGGTCAATTTGTTTTGTTTGTGCTCCATATAATGGTAATTTTTTCAAACCTACAAGCACATAGCTCCATGAACAACATTTTATAATATTTTGAAGTGAGCATAAACAAATACTTAGTAATGCTAGTAAAAAGGTAGGTGTAGGATTGTGAGCAAATCACTTTAACTCAAAAGGAGAGATAGTGTGAGACAAATTTAATAGTGTAAGAGCATGAAGAACAAGCACAAGAATAATCAAAGAATTGTGTGTTGCGAAAAATCATCATTACACCCCAACTCATAAAGATGTTCTCTCACTAATTATTTTAGATTGTACGAATTGGGTAGCCCCCTATAAACTGTAGAGCACCTAGCAAAAAAATTTCATGTGACTAGTGACGTTGGCATGACACACCCTCTGATGACATAGGGAAAGAGGAGACTAGACCTCGTGACCTCTTTCCTGCAATAGGATGCTTTATCCAATCGAGCCAGCACCCCCGCCCCACTAATCCAAAAACTCCATGTTCATCCACCAACATGATTTATTTCTCATTCCCTACCAACTACACTTCTTTGGGCCACATGTATTAGTTACTACACCTACACCTCCCCAATCTATGTTTTTACCAATCCTATCGAACCCAATATCACCTTTAAAGTTACCATCCAAACTTCCCCACTCAAATTGAAAATCATTTAGACATATTTCTCCCATCCACTTAACCCTTTGTGACAACAACTACAAACTTCCTCTAACACCCCTAGCAAGTAATCATGTCTTAAACCAACATGAATTTATCCAAGACAATAGTCCAAGTTTTATATGAAGATAACTTAGCAATTGATACCTCATTATTATCATGTTGTGATGCATCACTTTTCTATGCTAAAGTATTCTTCATTCCTTCAATTGTTGTAGGAATACTAAGTGAGCAAGAAGATGATGGAGGTTCTTACACCATGTTGGAACCTAGCACACTTATTAACAGTAACTTGGATATCTTATCCTTAGCTTCCACTTGTACAACGATCCAATACATATCACACAACTAGCACAATCATTTTGCAATGTGTTGCACCACAATGTAAAATATGAACAAGTTTAAAATTGTTGTTATTGTCACACATACCATATCATACAAAGTAGTTAAGGAAAAATGAAAGTAGCCAACTTCATGTATCACCAATAATAAGGATGCACATATTGTGGCTTGGGTACTTAATCTCAAGAACACAAAGTAGACCTACCTAGCATTCCAAAATGTGTCTCATGAAAATGACTAACTTCATGTGCTTCAAAGTGACATCTTTAGCCTAGGCATGTTTCAAAATTCTCCTAAAAAATATATAGCCACCAAAATCAATTAGAATATTCACAGAAACACATTTAACATTTGGTCATAGTTTGATCGCTACTCTAGCTACAAATTTTTTGTGCCTATTTATTGAAATATTGAGTCATCACCAAGATCTTAAGTGGAAGAAGTTTCACTATCATACAACTTGTACAAAAATTGAATGTGATTATTTTGAGAATCAATATTATTATTATTTTTGGTTTCATCCAAGTTGATTATGATGATTTTAATAGAGATCTATCCTATATATTACACTATTTTTTCCTATGGTTATCAAATTATAGATTCTAATTGACACATGTTTGACCCCAAATATGTAATTTCCCCTACTTGGAGTGTGCTTGAAATTAACTTAAGAGACACTTACACCACATAAAATTGTTAATTACAAATAATATTCCATAGAAAATTACATTGAACACTCAGAATATTGAGAGTGGGGGTGAATCAATATTAAATATTAAACCATTTAAACATTAGCCATCCAATTACCAAAGCATACTCAATTGTAGTAAGGAAAGAAAGCACTAAAACATCCAAAACACCAAATAACACATGAACACAAATATTTTTACGTGGAAAACCCAAAATGGGAAAAACCACAGTGAGGGTTAGCTCACAATATATTATAACCAATTATAGTATATTATAGAAATGCTCATTGCAGGTGGACTCACTACCGATAAAGAAAAATATAGAATAAAGAAGGTGGCTCAAAACCTATTTTGAACTATTACAAAAGAATCTACAATATGCAAAAATATAGTTCCAATGAATCACAATAACAAACTTCACACTACTTTGGATCAATGCTCTGCTATGTTATGCATTCGCATAATTCTAATCTCAACATTCACAACTTATCTCTGCTCCGATCAAATTTATATCAAAAATCTCGCATATAATATCTCTCTACTTGTCTTAATCCCAAAACATTGAAAATAATCCATCATATATATTAGCATCAAGTGTAACATCGATTAGGTCGGCCTAATTAGATGTAACACACAAAATCCAACTTTTTGGCTCCAAACCTTATCATCCATAACACACACCTCAATTCAAAATTCAAAACATCTCAAGATAGGTCGAGATAGACCTAAAATAGATCCCACATAAAGAATCAACACACATTAATCCTTCGCATACACATCAAACAAGTTAGGTTGGCACACCATAGGACCTAATAAAAAATTATTCAACTTTTCATTCAATTCACAATACGTGGACCTAAAAACATGATACCATTTGGAATTCACACTCATTTGACATCTAACAACTTATATTCAACACTGCAACATCAAAGACTCATCCATGGAGAAGTGAAAAATCTCCCACACCATCACACTAGATAGGAAATAACTATATTATGCCAAGTAGAACTTTGTCATTCATATCTCCCGAAATACTTTGCCAAATCGAATGAAATATTGGGTTTAGATTCTTCTAGCAACCACAAAAATTAGGTTAGAATCATAAAGCAAAATCTTCCTTTGTGAAGTGGTGCAAACCCAAAAATCGATACACTGTGACCCTAAATAGGTAGTTCTAACACTTAGTCAAATTTTTATACTGCTAAACTTTTTAGACCAAATCTCCTTGCATAAATGACTTATTCAACACCTCAAAAATATGTTAGGATTAATAAAAATAGTCCACAACAATTCTGACATCAATGACAACTCTATTATATTGCTATGAAAATTCTCCATGCTCATGCTGCCAACTAGCATCATCAATGACACTCTCCTCAAACTTCCAACAAATTATATAATCAATATTGAACTTAATAATAAATGAGATATTAATATTCATGAAATAATGAATAAAAAATTAAATTTGAATCCAATATATATACTCTTTTCACATAACTAATTAGGATTAGGAATGGAGAGAAACACATGATAGGACACTAGAAAAACTATTCATCATAAGTGAAACCAAGGGCATGCTCATACCCCCATTAGCCCCAAGTGACAAGACATCCAACCAAGAAAATCCAATCCAACTTAGGGTCGTATTCTTACATTGTGAGAACATCCAATTAGTAGGAACATCCAACCAAGATAATTCCTATACCACCCTTCCCTAACACGTTTTCTTGCCAATGTTACACATGATTACTAAATGAAAAAGAAGTAAATTATAATAATATAAATAAATTCTCTATTTCCCATGTTTACCAATTTAGACATAACATACCTCCTTATTGCATATTAGTCATTATGAAAGTAGCTATACATATATTTATATTCCTATCAAATATTATATATATTAAATGCATACTAATCACTTGTTGTATCAATAGTTTTTCTTTTATGAATGCAAATTCTATTTCTACTCTCTTCAATGATGTATTTTTCAAATAATCCGACCTCCTTTAAATATCCTCAAATGAGAGGGAGACACACCTCTTCATTGAGGCTTTTACCTTGCAAGGGATACATCCCTTCATAAATCAAGCACTTTCTTTTATGGTTTAAAACTTATTTATTTACTTATTTATTTGGGTGATTGTTTCCCTTAATAATATTAATTATTCTTAGTTCTCCCTATTTTTCATTGACCACTGCCATTTAATATTTCTCTTTCCTAGGTTGACCTCTTGTATTTCATCATTGATTGTCTTAACGAATCGACCTTCATTAATACTAACTTTGCCTTATTCTTCACATATTGTTACCTATGAACTTGGCCATTAGACTATGGATGGTCAACCATGAATAGTAAATTAAATTAAATTTGTGTTTCAAAGTGGCATCAAAGTAATGGTCAACCAACAAAGAAGATTTGAGTGCTAATGTGTAAGGTCTAGGTCAGCCAACATAGCATATTTATAGTTTAATCCATGATTTGTCCTATTTCGGGGGCATGATAAAAGATAGTTGTGTCAAATGGACTTTAATAAGAATTTGAATAGAAGGATTTGATCCCAATTGATGTGATCTTCATCAATGTATACATGAAAGACAAATAGGATAGAATTAAACTCAAAGTGCACCTCCATTTCAACATTCCTAAGTGAGATATCCAAATCAGTGCACACATAGAACTAAAACATATGTTGAAGAAACTTCAATATTTTTAGGCCCAATTTCAAATCTTATGGGATTGATAGAGTATTTTGGCCAATGATGATGAGGCTACGATGAAGGATCTACTCACTATGAGCGAAAAAATCATCTCTAGAAAGTATTGGCATGCACTCTCAATGGTAGAATAATTTGGAGATGTTGATATTTAAAATTATGTTACAAGTTATCTCTATAACTCTACTATCTTGAGGAGCACTATTTATATTTTAATTTATTTATTTTTAATTTTTGGAAGACTAAACATAGTTTCACACCAAGATGTTGGCACCATGCATACCTCATATTCGCCATGTCATTGTAAATAGTAAACTAGAGCATATCACTATTAATAATCAATTAATTGAGTGCATGAGGATAGTTTTGATTCAACTAACTAGCACATTTGTGCACTTCACTATTGTAAAACTGAAATTCACTAAAACATGCACATAAAAACTTGAGCCATTTGTAATAGGACGAATTTTCTATAAACTTGACTATTATGATCATTATAACATAAAGAGAACAAATGAATGAAGCATAGAAGTTATAATTTATCTATTCCATGTAATTTTCTAAGATTATTATTCCATGATCCAAATCTAGTAGTGCATAGATAGAAGCAAGGGTTCCAAACTCTACAAGCATTCTTCAAGTGAGAGATAGTATGTAGGTCAACATGTGAACGAAAATTTTTTTAGCCTTAGTTTTTTGAATGCATTAGTGAATGGTTAATGTAGTGGGAGTAATTGACACAAATTATAAATCTTATTCATTTCCTCCCACTCCACTAATTATATGTTATAGTGTATAAATACCATAAAATATCCATTATGGTCCATTGTATATTGTTGGAAAGATAAGGGACATATCCATCAATTATATACTCATAGATCTTACAAATAAATATGATATATATACACAATAAACATTTTGATAGAAAATTATATGTAACCAACATCTTATGCACATTCTAGTGTATCACTAAAGATTAATCAGGGATGATCGATTCGTACTTTAGGTTATAGGATAATATTGGAATAGGTGTAGCATACATATTACAATCCAAAAAATGAGCATATTTATTATTTATTAATTATTAGTAATCCCTCTTAGAAAATATTAGGGTATGTGCATGGAAATGGGGGATCAAAAGGGGATTTTAAGTGGCTATGTTTTTTTTAAATCAATGAAAAAATGATCTTGGATGAGAAATTGAAGATAGTTACACTAAATTTTTTAAGATGTAACAAGAACAAGAGTCATAGTTCTTTGAATCTACTTTTCTAAAATACTAATTTATTTTGAAAATGGTGGAGATTAAGGAGTTCAAATAGGGGGAGTACACATAGTTCTCTTTTTTTTCTGTAAAAAAACATAACATAGAATCTAGTGTGCCCTAAAATGTTAACTTTTTATTATTTCAAAAATCACTTTTGTGAAAAATTAGCTAACACCATGTAGTTTATGCTTTATTTTTCTAGTAAATTTTTAATGAATATATATATTTTTTACTAATATTCAAAGTAAACACATCTTGAAAATAAAAAAATTGAGCCCCTATTATTTTCAGAAACTAATAAAATATATATATTTTATGTAGAAAATAGATTCTAGATTCTAAAAATGTAGTTTGTTTCAAATTTTGATGAATGGATAAAAAATGAAACCAAAAATAATATGTATAGGTTTTTGAAAAAAAAAAAAGACACTAGAAAAAACATCAAAGATAAAAAATTTAACATGATTGAAATGTACAAAAAGTACATGGTTAGAAAGCTAAGATAGAGCTTAATATTATTATGGTATTTCTTAACTCAACACTGAAATACGTGCAAACTTGATGGAGAGAATGCTCAAGATTTAGTCACTTTTTTACAATTTACAAAATAATGTATTTATGCATTGATATGCAAGTCCAACCCTTTTGGTTGGATTCCCAAGTCAAATCCAACCCTAATGATCAATAATATTCAAATAAAATATAAATGTGAGTGTATTATAATAGTTATGTATTATAATGTGACACAAGTGCATTATAATGTGGGTGTATTACAACATGATCATGTTTATATGAAGAAAAAATATATTTCTCTCCCTCTCTCCTCTTTGTGAACCTCCATATCTATATCTCTATTTACCTCTCCATCTCTCTCACCCCCCTCTATTTCCCCCTCTCTATCTCTACCTCACTCTTTCTCCTCCCATATTTCCTTATCTCCTATCCTCTTTCCATCTCTCTATCTCTATTTGTCTCTGTACATATCTCTATGTCACCCTTTCTCTCTTCCTATCCATCTCTCTCTATATATTGTGCTCTCTATCCATATATTTCCATACCTCTATCCCCCTAAGGCTCTATCTCTACCTATCCCTCTCTATCTCTCAATATCTCACTCTATATATCTCTCTCCCTCTCCATCTCCTTCTCTATTTATTGAGTTATCTCTTCACCTCTCCACCTCCTATCTCTCTCTCCCTCTCTAGACCTATCTCTCAACCTCCCCCTCTTTTCTTCCCTCCCTCTCTCTCTTTATCTTTCTCTATTCCCCTCTCTTTTTGTATATTTCCCTATCTCTCCCTCCTCTCTCCCTCTCCCTCTCCCTCTTTATTTGTTTATATTTAGACCTATTATCCCCCTATCTCACCATTTCTCTCTCTTTTACCTCTCTATATCTCTTATATCTCCCCCTCTCCCATTTTACTCTCTATAAATTTCCCCCCCTTTCTATACCTCTTTATCTCTATATCCCCTCTCTCTCTCACTCTATCTTTCCCTTTATATATCTCACTTGGTCTCGTCCTCTATTTATCCCCCTCTTCATCTCTACCTCTCTATCTCCATATTTATCATCTCTCTTTCTCCCATCTATCCCTCCCTCTTTCTATCCATATATCTCCCTCTCCCTCTCTCCCTCTCTCCCTATTGGAAAATTCATATCAGGTATAAACACACACACATTTTAATGCACTCACATTTTTTGTAATTCCAAAAAATGGTAAAAATGCATGTGGATCCCATGATGTTGAACCAAAATACTCTATTTTACCTTGAAATATATGCTTTATTTGACATAGAAACACACTTCTCATGGTGTTGAAAAAATATCAATCATTGTTTAACAGTTCCACCACCCTTTCTTGTTTTGTATACATAGAAGAATCAAATTACATGTTTTATATTGAGTTTTATAGTGTGAAATACTATTTTAATGTTTTGAATATTTGGAATGATAATTATGATGTTTTGTGTTTTAATTTGATAATATGCAAATGTTCTTTCATATATTTTACTAATTATGTTAGTTTGATATGGAATTATAAATCATAAGAATGAATTTGGAGAAAAAGCTCAAATTTTGGAGGAGTGTGAACTCCAAAATAAACTATAAAACATCATGCAATTAATAAATCAAATCTCAAAGTCCATAATACATCACATTTTATTTTATTTCTTTTGTTCATGCTCCCTTCTAATCATAGTTCATGTGCACCATATCCTATTACTAATTAACTTATTGCAACCCAATTGTTAACCCTTACATGGTTTGTATCCCCTATCTTTACAATAATTATGATGTTCTAACTAATATCATTAATTATCACATGGATTTTTCATCATTACACTTAGGAAAGCTAATATCAATCAACATCGTAAGGATGTACAAAAAAAGACGCTTTAAATATAACTAAAAGATGCATGCCTAAATATGACATATTTTTTGATAGTTTTTGCAAGTAAATGATTAGTTATCAACTTTTTAATAGGAATTTTAAAAAATATTAGAAAAAAATCAACCAATTTGACTTGGTCAAAAAATATGAAATTCATTTTTTAACCTATAGTTAGTGAAGCATAGAATGTGACACATATTTTGGATTTGAAAAAGGTGAAATAGTTTGAAAGTTATGGATGTTTTTTAATCAACCCATCAATTGGGACTTCAAAGTATGTGTGTAGAAAGTCATTATAATTATCTATTAACTTCAAATTTAAGCATATATTATATTGGTAGAATGATGAAAGGTTCATGAATAAATCTTTTTGGTTTCTATGAAAAAATTCATAATATGAACTAAATATGTTATATCTTAATGAATTTAAATCATATTTAATCCCCTAAGCAATGATCCCAATGAGATATTTGAAATTTCAAAGACTAAGGACCCATTAAACTAATCATGAAAAACATGAAAACATAAAAGAAACCTACTCTAAAACCTCAAATCTTATCCCATTAAGGGAGTGGTGTTGCATTGATGTGGAATGGCGACCCTTTCCCAATCCCTTGGATAATATGAGTTGTTCTAACCGATTTTATTGATGAAAACTAATGAAATTGATGAAATGTGAACAAAACATGGTATAAAACTAGTTTAACATGATGAAGATGAGTGATAAATTCTAAAATGTTTGATGGAGATGGATGCAATCTATGTTGAATAGAAACAAAGTTCAAAGATGCAATCCATGGATGCAAACTATGTTAAAAATAGATGCAAGCTAAACTAAAAGAGAAGCCATTAATTGATGCTTAAGCTAATATGGATGAAGATTAATCTAAAATGTTAGCAAATGATAAATATGGACGCAAGTAAGTATTAATTTCAACAACATAACTTTTCTATCAAAATATGGATCCATTTCTCTCCAAATGGTGAAGTATGTATAGGAGAGAAAATGAAGAATCAAGGGCTCAGATCGATTTGATCTATAAATGGTCAATATTGAATGAAGGGGGAAGCATAGATCAAGGATTATCATCAATGGATGAGAATCAAAGATCACATGGATCAAGGAAAGATCAATGGATGAGAATGATTCTTGAGTAGATACACTTTGTAACAACTTTTCAAGTTTGTTACAAATTTTGTTTGAAAGAAATCATTCCCTTTTTGGAATATTTTCTATGCAAGTGGATAGGTGAGGAAAATTAGTAATTAGTAATTAAAACTAAGTTTTAATTGTGCAACTTGAAGAAAATGAGGATGTTTATTAAATAATTAATTTATTTAATGAGAAGGGGATGCAAATGACATTTAATTAAATAATTTAGGATTATTTAATTAAATGAGAGGACTTAGTGGGTTTAAACTAAATAATTTGATTTGTTCAATTGAATATGATGAGAGGTGAAGGTGAAAGGGGGTGAATTAACCTAATTAAATCAATTAGATTAATAGATGAAAATGATGCATTTAATTAAATAACTAGGCTTATTTAATCAAACAAGCGCAAAGAGGATGAAATTTTAGGATGAAACGATGTTATTGATCAAATTCAAGAGTGTAATACCATTCAAGACAATTTTAAGTGTTTACATTTTTTCCCTCTTTGAAGTGAGGTACCTGTTACATTGGTTCAAATACTTACACTTTTCAGAGTAATGTTGTTGCTCAGATCAAAAGATTAAAAATTCCTATTTTTGTATGCCCACTATTTCCCCAATGGAAGGAATTAAGTTGGTACCCTACCCCCTTGAAATATCAGGTGAAAATTTGAAATTTTTAGGTTGAGATCGTGACAAATGTGCAAGAGAACTTTAGCTCAAAGAGGACTAGAAAGCTCAAATGTATTATGTAGACATATTTGATGATGTATAGAAATTCATCGACCATGGGTAGCCTCATGTATATTTTGATATATCACACAAATTTGAAACTTGAATAGAACTGTTAGTAAAGATAGAAGAATAAGAAGAATAAGATAGATGGATTTGACCATTGATTTTGAGATTGATTTAGAAGTCCAACAAGTCCATGATTATTTGATACTTTATTAGATATGGTGATGAGATTGATGATATGCTCATTTATGGGATTGGGACATTTTGTGATTCCTTATTTTTTATATAACATATAGATATGATGCATCATGGTATTGATAACCAGGATGGTGTTGTATCTAGTGCGATGGACTTTGACTCTGCAAGAAGATATGATAATTCTTGTTCACACCTTGACATACAAAAACCTTGTTGGAATGTAGTTTATAAGTTTAGAATATTTCAGACCAAATCATAAACAATAGTCAACAATCTATTAAAAATGACCTCCCTACACACAACTAAGCAAGTATTCACCAGAGTTATTTTACAAGAACATCCCACAAGTACAAAAAATAAAAGATAATGATTTATGCCCCATTCCTTTCTCTCTAAATTATTTAGACATCATCGAGAGGTCTTCAGAATGAGTCAATAAGATAAATCATAAAACACGATAAAAAAAAGAGTCAATTTTATCTATATCTCTTGCAAAAGGTGTAATGTGTTTAGGATAAATATTCAAAGTAATTGCCAATGATAATGCCCATTGTAGGAAGGATGCATCCTAGGATGTGTTATCAAATGTTGGCGGGTTGATAGGTTTTTTGAAAGGCCTTTGATATAAGGTTTGATTGATATGTTTGATAATGATCAAGAGTTTGATTTTTGCATTTAAAGGTTCTACTTTTGCTAATTGTTGTACTTGTTTTTCATTTGTGTTACCAAAGGGTGAGTCTAACGACCGATTTATTATGGATGGAATTTTATTGTGGGTGAAAGCGAAATGGGATGGGTGGTTTTGGGTTTTTTTGGAATACTTCAATATTGGTATTTTACAAATGTTTTGAGGTTGTTTTTGATCTTTTTTGGTTTATGTGAATGTTTAGGTTTTTTAGGTATGTGAGGCTATTTAGGATTTTTGAATGTTTTCCAATGTTTTTGGGTTTCTAAGTTTTCAAATATTTTGGGGTTTTTTGAGTTTTGACCAAGACCTAAAGGGGACTAACCTAGGGCCTCAAGGGCTTATCAAAGATGAGCCTTTCCTATGTTATACACGTAGAGACCATGTAGTTTGACTGACGTCAACAATTCTATTGATGAGATATGAACACTTGATGGATTGTCAGTTTATTATGACAAAATCCTAACCTAAAGTGTCTCAAGGGCACATCAATGATGGCCTTGACTACATTCAATCTCAGAGACTCAAAGTTTGACAAGGAAATGTTTTTTATTTTGATTTTTGATGTGTTTTGGATTTTGACTTTACAATTTTTTGAATGTTTTTTGATTTTTGGCTATACAATATTTTGATGTTTTTTGGATTTTCTAGATTTTGCAAGTGTTTTTGGATTTTATGAGGTTTTATAATTTTTTCTTGGATTTTTTAAGATATTTTGAAGTAAACGATACCTAGATCATGATGTCAATGTCACATTATGAGATATAAGACATGGATCAAGAGTTATTTGAAAACATGAGTGCAAGAACCTATCCCCAGTGTTTAGCAATGCTTCATAGTGCAATGGACAAACCAAGATAGGTAATGTATATGCAGAGAGTTCAATAGAGTTTTATCATGCTAGATATGGGCTATGGGACTTCATGAGATAAAATGGTAAAGAGCCTATCAAAAATTTTCCATGAGTAGAGTTGAAGTATGCACCAAATCTTTGCCAGATTAAGATAAACAGGAATATCTAGATAAATTTGGATTGGATGGATGGAGGGAACATTGGATTTATCATGACAAGGATGAGATGATTCTATCTAAGAAGGATCATATAGATGCTCAATTCTACTCATGAAACATTTTTTCTAGGTTTTCATCATAGTACATGCCCAAAGCGCCACCATAGTGGTTTTTACTGGAGGACAATTTTTATTTTTACATTTTTCTTGATTTTTTATTTTTATTTTATTTTTTGATTTTTGGAAATTTCACCCTCATGTTGAACCACCTGGTGGTACTGATGTAGAGGCAACTGTCATAAAATTCCAAAGATATCCTACTTGAAGAAGCTTCTTTGCTAAGATACGATCACTTGGATGCAACTTTGAAGAACTTTGATCTACCTTATAAGTACTGGAATTAACCTTGTCTATGTGCACACATCGTGATAGAGTGCCTTTGGAATCCTTATGATAAAGAGTAGATTCCAACACATGTTCAATGTGAGAATTGAATATCATGAATAGAGTGTACAGTGTCATGCATGAAGGAATATGAGATGGATTGGTTGATGGTTTGGAACCTTTGACTCTCCAAACTTGGGAAGATGAGCAATGATGGATGGGAATGAAGGTTTCCATGGAATTAGGACCAACCACAGGATATAATTTGTTCCTTTCTTGAGAAGCCTTCTTTTGTATTTGAGGATGCTTTTGATGGATACATTTCCCTTTTGAACTTTGCCCAATAGTTTCTTTGACTAATGGAGTATGATTGGGATGGTTTTCTTTTGTATTCTTTGGTATCCATTTGTATTTACTTTGTCCTTTTTTCCTTACGACTTAATTTTATTTGATGATCTCCTTCTTTCTTTGATAATAATCTTTCTTTTTGCATTGGTCCCAATTTGTGTATGAGATGATGGGTGGATGATGATTCATGACACGACTAGTTGTAGTGTTAACAATATTTTCCTCATATGGACCCTTTATGCCCCATATGTTGATGTTTACATTAGATAAGATTTCCCTCGATGTTGTGAAGGTATTGACAATACCTAATCCTTTTCCTTGATAGTGTATCCTTTGATCCATAGCCACTGAATATGACTTGTTGTGAACACAAGATATTGCTATGGGTTCCTTCAATATGAACTGTTCTCTCTGAATTTATGACATCATTATCTATTGATACTACTTCAAAATGTGTTGGTGTTGATTCAAAAAATTTCTATGATGCACAATCACTATAAGAATCAAGAATCTTGACCGTTTCCTGCCCTTGTGTAGGATTTTCAAGAGTGGGAGACTCTTATTTTGGATGAAGAACATCTATATGTCCATTAGAAATAAAAATATTATGGGTGATATTGAGGAAATATTTGGGGTTTGAAATGGTTTAGAATATGTCCCTCATCTCTTGGTGAAACTCTGGGGATAGGGGTTCTTGATCATGACTCGATTCAGAGTAACTTATGTTATCGTGAAGAGCCTCTTCTTGACATGATCCTCAAGTGGATAATATATCATCGGTAAAAGACTCTTCACAATAGTTTGTGGGTATGTTTGTTAGAGTTATCATGCATTAGCTAATAATTAATTAATCTTCAATTAATTATTAGTCTAATTTATTTGCATACACTTAAGCTAAACTTAGGATTGCTTTATTAATTGAGTTAATATTAGATCATTATGTGTTATCTCATGTGATGTTGATACTTGTCATGATCTAATTCCTTTCTCATTTAGGGATTTTCTCTTATAAGAATTCAACCCTCTTGCAATTATCTAGAGCTTTCATATCTTCTTGAGAGTCTCTTTCTTTTGTAGCTTTTTCTTGTTGAGGAATATTGCACATATTGTTTGCAAATCTCTTGCATGGAAGGTGTATTTGTTTGTTGTTTGATCCTATGGCTCATGGTTTTGTGATTGTTTCACAATTCTAACATCTTAAACATGCCTAATCATGAAGTCATACGTGGGGGAGGTATCATAATCTGATACATACTTTATGCCATTATGATATGAAATATTGCTAGACACTGTTGATGGGTTTGGAATTTGTTTTAAAATAGTATCTTGATATGTGTCTAATTCCTCATGTTGTGATGAATGAATAACACAAATATGTCCCACCATGGTATCATTGGTATGGTTTATGTTGTTTGAATTTGATTCCTTTCTTGAATCTTTTGTTTTTCCATGATTAGGCATAGGGTTTGTATAAATTTTCATATTTTCATTCTTAGAATTTTGATCGACATAAATGTCTCCTTGTTCAATAAGATCTTGTATTAGATGTTTGAGTCTAAAACAATTTTGTGTGTTATGACCTTTGTATCAATGAAATTCATAAAAAATATCATCTCTATAGCTAGGAGGTTTGACTT
Organism: Sequoiadendron giganteum; assembly: GCA_007115665.2. NCBI lineage: Eukaryota > Viridiplantae > Streptophyta > Pinopsida > Cupressales > Cupressaceae > Sequoiadendron > Sequoiadendron giganteum. Next base: position 330,844,039 of record CM021104.1, on the reverse strand, counting down.
GTGGCACTTGGAAGTTTGAGAAATTTTGGAGTACGATAAGGTTAGACTATATCAACTTCTTCATCACATCCTCCGTAGGTTCCCCTAAGAGAATGAATTGTCGCTTAGGAGCATTGTTTGTTCTTTGTGGTCCATGTTGAGTGTTTTCAATATTGATCATTGGTTGATTTTTTGGCAGTGGTGTTTGTGTGTTTATGGTTTGGGTGTTTGCTTTCCTAGGAGAAATTAAGACCACCTTTGCATCAACAACACCATCACTAGTAACATTCTTGTTCTTGGCCTAAAATAGGGTCTTGTCATTAGAACTAGTGGATGTGTGGTTGTCTTTATATACTTGGGTACTCCCTTGTGTGATTAGGTCCCTCTCAATGTTGAGGGCCCTATGGATAAGCTCGCCATAAGACGTGACACATTGAATCTTTAAATGAAAGGATAAATCCATGTCAAAATTAGCAATGATTATTTTGACTTGTTGCTTGTTAGGAATGGGCCATTTTCTCTTTCTAGCTCTTTGCCTCCATATTTGTAAGAAATTTGTGAAGTATTCTCCTTTATTTTTCTTTAGAGTGTACAAATATTCTAAGATTACATCCATGTCTAGGTTAAAGGAGAAATGGTCTATGAACCTATCAATTATCTATTGGAAATTTTGAATCCCCACAGTCAATTGTGAGAACCAATTGATTATTGGGCCCACCAAAATATGTGGGAAAAGGTGCATCAAGTAGGGATCATTATAGGCCACCTCCATACACATTACATGGAATTCTTTGATGTGATCCACCAGATTTCCCCATCCTTTTTATTTATCAAACTTTGGAACCTCAAAACTAGGTGGGAAAGGTATCATCACTATGTTCCTATTAAAGGAGTAAGGGCACAAGTTTTGTTGCATATGTGGTTTTTTGGTTCTACCCATTTGAATTTCCTAGATCTATTGTGTGAGTTCCTTGAGCTACGATGACACATCCTCTTGCAGATTTCGTGGAGGAGCATATGTTGTGTACTATGGGATGGTGGATGAGGTGTAAGTGGGATTTTGATATGATGGGGTGTTATATGGTGTGTAGGGTGGATTTTGATATTGTGAAGGTGATGGTGATAGAGGTGGTGGTGTATATTCTCCTTCTGCAATTGGATTGACAATATTTTTTTGTGGGTTATAGTACAAACCCTATTGTTGTTATGCAAGAACTTGTTGTTGTTGGACGTATTGTTGGGCTAGAAATACTTGTTGTTGTGCTTGTAATTGTTGTTGTGTGACCAAGGCTTGTTGTTGATCTTGCTGCTATTGTTGTGTGATTAAGGCTTGTTGTTGAGCTTGCTATTGTTTTTGTTTGATTAAGGCTTGTTTTTGAGCTTGTTGTTGTTGCAAGGCTTGTGCTTGGACTTGTTGTTGCATTCTGTTGTTGGGATACATGAGATGGGTTTTGGTTGATCATGGTGTGAGTGAATTGTGGGTGGTTTTATGCTACCATTCCTTGTAATATTGTCAATTAGGAGGGAGGAATGTAGGTTTGGAACCCCATTTTATTTTTCATTATTTGGGGGACCAATGGTAAAGATGATGATGGTGCCATTTGGTATTGTGATGTCAATGGCACATTCTAACCTTGGATCAATTGATTAGAAGGGTTCCCTTGACCGATGTGTTAAGGGTTCCCTTGTTCTATTTGATGTGGGACCAAGGAATTACCTTGGTTGATGGGGTTTGTGATTAATGTGTTGCTTTGATTTGGATTGATGATATATGGGGCTGATGTGGATGGTGGATTTAATTGAGTAGTTTTGGTAACCACTTGTTTCGATGTGTTAATGGGGTTGTTGGGACCACTTGTTGGGGGTTGAATTTGAATGAGGGTGTTACCTTGCCCTTGTATTCCTATTTGAGGAACTTGGTTCACATTACCTTGTGTAACGTTGGGCACACTTTGGGTATTTGTGGTGATGGATGAAGATGTGCTCGAAATGTTGAGGTCATCGTGATGTTATGGAATGCAAGTGGTTTGTATGGGTAGAGGGGATGCTCAATAAAAGTGGTGGAAGAATGAGATGGGGCACCAAATGTTGGTGTCCAGGTTGTGTCCTAGGGAAGATTGGTGTGTTGGGTACCCAAAAGTGTGTTTCCTCCTAAAGGGAGAGTGTGACCAAGATTGGTGGCAATTCTTGTTGCAAGACTAGGAGCTAATGTTTGACTTGGTACAAGGGATGGAGTTGGTTGATTCATAGATTGGGTTAACCCTTGTGTCAAGGTTTATTTGAGAAAAGTGGGAGCCACATTTTCTAAGGTTTGATGATCTTGTTTATACTTAAGGAGTCCTTCCTTGGTCAACTCAAGTGGGTTGTTTGTGACATCTTCTACCTCATGCCCTAAAGGATTTTGTGGTTGTCGTGAGGGGGTAGAATGGCTCCTTGGATCAAATTATTATGGGTTAGCATCACTTGTGGTGGATTTGATTTTGTTTTTTTCCATGATTCTCTTGTGTTGTGATCTTGTTGTAACCATAAATTGTGGGTCAACTATGGGAGAAGTATGTTGAGATTTATAGTGTTGAAACTCTCTAGTTGACTCAAATTTTGGTAAAAGGGACCCTCTAAGTTTTTTTGGACCAATGATGTGAGTGGATGATGAAAAGGGTGAGTGATGTGGGAGATGAAATTTTTAAACTTTTGGAAAACACTTTTAGACTTAAAGATTGCAATGTTTTGATGTCTTGGATAAAAGGTGTTTAATGAACTTGTAAATATTTAAGGTAGATTTGTGACCTTTAAGATAAAATAGTTCAAAAATGTGATGAAAAACTCAACTAAGTGTATGGAAAAGGATCTATTTCACACACAACATAGCTAAGTTAGGGGATTGGTTTGATAGTTGTATAATTCCAAAGTGTTGATGTATCCAAGAGTTTCTAAAATTGTTTGGTGAAGTGGGATGTAAAATGTGTGATGGATGGAATGTTTGACCCAAAATGTGTTACCCTAAAAGGGACCTTTATTTTACAAGACTAAGATGGTGATAAACATGCTATACCTCTAAAGTGATAAAACCTTAAGAATTGAATGATTTTGGTAATAGAACTCAATGATTTTGACAATAGAACCCAATGATTTTGATAATAGAACTTGGACCCAATGTTTGTAATAATTTCCTTGTTCCACTTTGTTTGTTTTAGGAAGTCAATGTTTGAACATACATCAATGTGGGGTGTTCATTTGATTTAATATTTTCTTAAGTGAGATTTTCTCATTACCGCATCAAGAAAGTCTTAATTAATTTAAAACTAAAAATGTCAATGTCTAAGAAACCTCTATTTCACAAAGTCCATTATGTGAAAATCATGAAGCTAAGGCCATAGTTCGCTATATTATCTTTGGAAAGTGTGGATTTAGATATAATTCCAAATATTTAGAAGCCTCTAAGGATAAAATACTTAGGGACAAACAACAATATTAAGACTTTTCAAAAGGTATCCATACTTAATCCAAAGGGTTTGAAATTTTATGAATCATGTTGATGTGTATTTAAGATGTTTTGGAACCAAGCAATGTGTCAAACTAACTCACAAGCAATATAAAATTCCTAGATCAAGTGGGTACATATATTCTTGGTGGGATTACCTCATGCCCCAAAGGGATGATTTTACATGCAACATTGTGGAGGAAAAAAAGCAAAATAGTCCATTCTCTTTAAGCCTTTATGCCTTGACCCACAAGTCAGACTTGGTAAGTAACTTCTTGGAAGTAAATTCCAATGCACCACTTTAAAGACCATTTCAGAATTGGACTTGGTTGGCTACTAAAACAAGGTTCCTAATGAAAAAAATCTGTGAACACCCATTATTACACTACCATCCGTTGGCTACTTAAGGCTCTTTAAATGTTCTCATTCCACTTAAGGTGTGGGATTAGGTGCAGTACGTTGTCACCCAGGATTGAAGCTACTTTCTCATGATTTCACAACCTTTAATATAGCCCATCCATAAACATGCTTGATAGAACTTGAATACGAGTTCTCTATTGTGGGATGTGTCTCATAGCAAGTCCTCTCTTAAGGGTGACTCAACGCAAGAAAGTACACTTGAGTATTTCTCTTCACCCAAGATCACATGAAGTGTAAGGGGAGTGGATACACACTACAAGTGTATACAAGCAAAGCAAGCACATCAAGCACTCATTTATTTTAACCCAATATAAAAAAAATGACTTCATTTTAAGCACCAATGAAAGTGTTTGTTTATTTTGTCCAATTTTAACCAATATTGAAAAATGAGTAAATTGTATGGGTCCAATCTTAACCAACTTTGAAAGTGAATTTTAAGCCCAATGGAAAGCTAGGTTTCCTAAGATTGTAAGTTTTAAAACCCAATGGAAATTTAGTGGTCCTAAAACATGAGTAAAAAAACATATGATGGGTTATAATTGTCCTATAAGTGTTAAAACACTTTTTCAATAACTAGAACTCAGAAAATCCAATAATAAAAAAATTCATTTTTTTTCAATTTTTTCTATGTTATAGTAAGTTGCCTTTTTAGAGGCCTTCAGAGTGGAATTTGGGGTTGAAACTTGTTTTGGTCCCTAAAAATAAGTCATCAAAGGCACTATTTTTTAGGGATTGAATTAGTACTCTTGGAGACATTTCCAACAGTACAAACAAATTTCAATTCCGAGCACCAAGTAGAAAGTTATGACCCCAACAAGTTGGGGTAAATAATTTCCTAATTTTTCCCAAATCTACAAAACTAGTTAGCCTAAAAAAATAACACCAAATGTTAGTAGAAGATCAAAGAGTATGTGAAATTGAAAATTTAAAGCACATGTGAAAATTAACTCTCTATTTTCTTTACTAGTAAAAAACGTCGCTGAAATCAATTGCGTTGAAATTGACAAATGTGTCACTATATTTGAGGTGCGTCGCTCAGGTGTATTTTGAAGGCATCACTCTACAACAAAAAAGTGATGACAAATGTGTCACTATATCAATAGCATCACCATATTTAAATTCACAATATATCCAAAAAGTAAAATGTGTCGCTATATTTAAATGTGTCCCTGTATTTAATATGAATCACTATAATGCAATCAAAGGCATCACTATATGGTGACACATCCCAATAGTTTCGGTGTAGCCATCAAAAGCGTCGTTGTATTTGCAAACTTAAAACTATGGGAATCTAAAGTGAAATTCATTAAATTCGACTAGTATAGCCCTCCTTCTAGTGCCAAAATGTGACCAAAGTCATAGCATGAACTAAATATGTTAGATCCTAAAGAATTTAAACCATATTTAATCCCGTAAGCAATGATCCCAATGAGATATTCAAAATTTCAAAGAAAAAGGACCCATTAAACTAATCATGAAAAACATGAAAGCATAAAGAAAACCTACTCTAAGACCTCAAATCTTATCCCATTGGGGGAGTGGTGTCGTATTGATGTGGAATGATGACCCTTTCCCAATTCCTTGGATAATATGAGCTATTCCAATCAGTTTTATTGATGAAAACTGATGGAACTGATGAAATATGAATGTAACATGGTATAGAACTAGTTTAACGTGATGAAGATGAGTGATAAATGCTAAAATTATTGATGGATATGGATGTAATCTATGCTAAATGGAAACAAAGTTCAAATATGCTGGTCATGGATGCAAACTATGCTAAAAATGGATGCAAGCTAAACTAAAATGGAAGCCATTAATGGATGCTTAAGCTAATATGGATGAAGATTAATCTAAAATTCTAACAAATGCTAAATCATATGCAAGTGAGTATGAATCTCAACAACATAAGTTTTCTATGAAAAGATGGATCCATTTCTCTCCAAATGGTGAAGTATTTATAAGAGAATAAATGAAGAATCGAGGGCTCAAATCGATTTGATCTATCAATGGCCAATATTTAATGAAGGGGGGAAGATGGATCAAGGAAAGATCAAGGGATGAGAATGATTCAAACAAACACACTTTGTAACTACTTTGAAAGTTTATTTGAAAGAAATAATTCCCTTTTTGGAGCCAAATAGGAGAATATTCCTTTAGAATATTCTCTATGCAAGTGGATATGTGAGAAAAATTAGTAATTACTAATTAAAATTAAGTTTTAATTGTGCAAGTTGAAGAAAATGAGGATTTACATTAAATAATTTATTTATTTAATGAGAAGGGGATGCAAATGACATTTAATTTAATAATTTAGGATTATTTAATTAAATGAGAGGACTTAGGGGGTTTAAATTAAATATTTTGATTTATTCAATTAAACATGATGAGATGTGAAGGTGAAAGGGGGTGAATTAACCTAATTAAATAAATTAGATTAATAGATGAAAATGATGAATTTAATTAAATAACTAGGATTATTTAATCAAATAGGAAAAAAGAGGATGAAATTTTATGATGAAATGATGTTAGTGATAAAATTCAAGAGTGTAATACCATTCAAGACAATTTTAAGTGTCTACAGTTTCATCAAATTCAGATATAAAAAAGTCCTCAACACGACAGGTAAAGTTTGGAAAAGAGGATTAAACCTTTAAACACATTCCAAAATATTTCTCAAAGGAAAAAACCAAGAGACTATGTCATGAATAATGGATATCCATTTCTCATGACATCATAGTGAGAAAAAAATAAAGAAATAGATATTCCTTTTATTTTTTGAGAAAATGGAAAAAATACATTGTTGGGCCTAGTAATAAACCCCACAAATTCTCTGCTCTCAAGAAGCTTGTGATTTCTATGTATTACACATATAATCATTTTTTTGTGCACTATTTCACATTAAATTTTATTCTATGAATCATTAGTGTGTCTTGTTTTTTTTTTTTCATAATGGGAAACAATACTTATCGTAAATCCAAAAAGAAGAGGAAACTTCAAGTGGAGGAAATTAGAGCAATTAGGGAAAAATATAGAGTAATGAAGAGGATGGGAAGATAAGGTATTTGAATTCTTGAAGGTGAAGGTTCTTATTTACCCTTAAATGACATTGAAATCAAAGTTTCTAATGTTGAATATAATGAAATGTTTGAAAAAAATAAAAGTGACTATAATATTGAAAATGAAAATGTTGAACATGAAAATAAAAATAGTCCAAAATGTGATGAAACACCTATTGATAAGAATAAAATTATATAATAATAAGAAAAAATATGTCAAAAATTTCTTGACCAATGTGGATATGAACCCCATGAAATTGAAATTGCACTCAATAATCCACTTGTTGATAACATTGATGAAATAGATAACACACATGAAACAATGAAACTATATCTCCAAATTTATAGGAAGAGAGGAATTTTTTGAAGAAGAAAATAAAATCCCAAATCCATTTTTTTAATGAGTCCAATAAAATTGCAAAACATTTAAGAACCCAAAAATGGTTACTTGAAATTGATGAGAGCATAATAGAAAGTATTGAAGGCAAGAGGTCATCATGAGTTATTTTGTTCTTGGATTTTAAAATTTCAATGAATTATTTTCTAATAATATATTAACCCAAAAATTTCAACCTTTTATTGAATTACTAAAGATGTAAAAAATTAGAGCTTTACTAAAGAAACTGAAGATTCATGTAAATAAAAAGTCCAATTGAAATATTATTATTGTTAAAAGTCTTTTAATGCACTTAATTCTATTGGAAATACTACTAAGGAAAAAGATAAAATATTTTTTGTAGAGTAGCAAGAACCTCATTCATAAGAAAGAAATTAAAAAAGGCTTGTTTATTGAGGTAAATTTATTTTGAATTAAGCCTAAATCATAAAACATATTCAAAAGAACTAACAATAAGATCAAGATTAGACAGTCCTATTAAAAATGATACTTGTGCTTTTAGCAATAGGCTTCCATGAGTTGATAAGAAGCTAATTAATATCACAAATGATGAAATTCAAGAATTTTGGCATTTTAACTCTAGAATATCACTTAATGTCAAATCTTTTTTAAAATTAAGAATTGATGATGAAGACCACACATAACATTATAAACATTACTTGGAGGGTATCCAAATAACATTGCACAAACAATTTTGTGAAACACATCCAAGTTTGAAAATCTCACAAAGAGAATTTAAATCTTGTAATCACATCTATTGTGTACCTCTTAAAATTCATAATACATGTTCCAAATACCATGTGTATTTTTCTATATATCTTGAAATTTTATGCAATATTCATTCTAATTTTCATATAATGAAATTTTGCAAGAGTGTGGTTTAATGCAACTATCAAATTCATCCAAGGACTTATTAGATTTATTTTTTATTTGTTAGATATGATGGTTGCATATTTTATAAAAATAATTGTTTAAATGAGATATGTTTACAATATGTGAGTTATCAAATTTTATATTATGTATTCATGATGGTAATGAGTATAATTTTAGAAATAAAATGGTTGATAAAAATATATATGGTGTGATGCCACAATAATGTGTCCCACTTTTGGGTCATCCTGATTTTTGTTCAAAATTACATATTTTTTAAAAACATTAATGATTTAAGTCTTGAGGGGTTCCATATAAAGGGTTTTAATTTAAGAGAGTTAGATAATACCCCATTGGATAGAACCCCTCTAATCATAAATCATACCCACAATGGAGTCTCCTTCACACCTATCAAAATGCAGACAAAAACCACATTTTATTTATCTTTAGAGGGATCAAATAAAATCATTTAGAAATTATGTTTTGTAAATATGTATCCCTTATTATAACCTTTCCAAAAAGTATAATTTTGAATATGTTTAATTTTATTATTATATTTAGTTTTTAATTTCTTGTGAATGTAGAGTTCTCACCAAACATCAAGGTGTTTGTTTTACACACGCAAAAAAATAGAAAAATAAAGAAAAAAATTCTAAAAAATATTTGTACCCTAGGTATTGATGTCCTTGTTTCAATTTTTTTATTTTAATTTTGATACATATGAAACAAGTTATATGTTATGACACACACCTATGTCCAAATTGTAACTACACTAACTTTGAAAATTAATTTTAAAAATGCAACAAAAAATTATGAAAAAATATTCATGCCTTAGAATATTGATGTTACAAATCTATATTTTAAAAATTATAATGTTATCCTTTCTATAAAAGAATTGTGTGTTATGACATAAATGTCACATTTTAAAAATGTTGTTTACTATAAAAAACAAGTTACTAAAAGTTACATTAAAAAATTACAATTTTATTTTATTTTAATTATTTATAATCTACATATAAATCCTTAGAAATCATTAGTTCACAACATCTCAAAATTATTAATGGTTTAGTCGCTATAGATTTCATAAAGTGAAATTTGGTGAAAAATGTTGATTTCAATGTCCTGCTTTGGCCAAAATGTGGGACATAGTATTGTGGGTTGACCCTATGAAACAACAAAATATAATTTGAAGAGTGTCAGTGAAGGTCTCAGATGCAAGTTGGTTAGAAGAGAAGTAAGTATTTCTAATTTTAAGAAAAAAAAATGTTACAAGTATGGAAGACATAACCATAGGTCTTGATGGTTTAATCAAAAAATAACATGTGTAAGGATTTTTTCCCAATTGGAACCATTATCTCTGTAGTCAATTTTATAGAAAACCACACATTGCAAAAACAAAATGAACTCCAATCTCAATATTATAATTCTATTTATATTTATATTTTTGTTCACATCACATATAGACATGCCTCTAAAAGTACATAAGTGAACAAGAAGATAATCAAAGAGTATATTTTTTACATGAAAGATGATTGATCTCGTTTGTCAAAGTATGTGAAATATTTTTTCAACAATTTTTGAGTTCTTATAGGAAAAATATATTATAATGTTTCAACATATCATTTAGTCAGATAATTACACCGATTAGTCAAGAATTTTCACATGTTTTATTGATTAATAAAAATACATGTAGAGAGGGATATACCTCATATTTAGATTTTTTTTGAAGTTGGGAATGAAAAAGGGGAGCATGATGGAGTAGGTGCATGTGTGAAGAGATCTCTAGTTAAAGAACAACTAAATATTAGAGGTGGCACTACATTGAGTGATGTAAGTTCTATTATTAAGTGGTGTAACTATGCATTGTCAATAGGAGGGGAATTTTTAATAAGAAGTGTATAGGTTCTTATAGTTGGTTGATGAGGGAATAGTGGGAGAGAAAGTGGACTGTTAAAGAATCAAAGAATCATCAAATATTCATTCATTTTGAAGCTCATATGTAAGTACATACACTATTTAGACATAAGAATCAACTTGTTTTTGTTAGAGTTGTAATAAATGTGATTGGGTTCATTGTGAGTTAAATGAGTGGATAGATACATGGATTCCATAATATCTAGCCCCTTTATCTCAAACTCATTGATATTTACTCAATGACATGGAAATTTTATTTGACTATGAATATATTTCAGATGAAGTATACAACTAGGACATGTTTATGTAGTTTTTGTACCACATGGGAATGAAGAGAGAGAAAACTATTGGTTGGAACAATATGTATAAGGAAAGAAAAATCTAACACAAGCTATGATAAAAGATGATGGGTTCATATATCTTACAGGATCAATTGTTATTGTTAAAACTTGGTTGCAAGCACATGTGATTAGAAAGAATGTCATACCTACATTTGAAGACTTTGAGAAGAAAAAGACCACTCATGTATTCACACCTAGTTGTAGCAACAAATATTAAGTTATTAAAGCATCATACAAATATACAAACAAAAGAAATATGGATGATTAGAAAAATTTATCATGAAGCAATAGTGGATAATCTGAAGGTAAGATATGAGCCCTTAGGCATTGTTGAGTAGAATATATAAACTACCATATGGGTGTAATGGCATAAATTTACACCCTATGCAAATTCCCATTAATTTACCCTCATTTTATCCTTACAAATTTGATAATGTAAAAACCTGTCACATTTTCCTCACTTTTTACATGTGTCCTCATCGTTTTGTGTTAGTGATGGAATTTTTATTGGCGACACTTGCACACCGTGCAAAAATCTGTGTCGCGCTTTCGACTTGACATGATCCCCAAGTTAGGAGATGTTAGAAGAGTTATGATTCTCTGTCAACTATGAATGTAACATCCCTCTTTGAATATTGACCATCGGGAATGACCTTTTTGTCTCCAAATTATCCTTTTGAACCTCATTCATAGACTCTCTCAAGCTCTCCATTCAATCAACTCCCTTGAACATTCTATCACTCCTTGCTTCTCCATCACTCTCTTTTGCTTCTATCAACTTCATATTTTACTTCTACACCACTCTTGTTGTTCCAATGCCATTGTTATTGTAGGTGGTCCAATCTCTACTCTATTGGTGTGGTGATCCTATTTTTCTCCTTCCTCTCTCAGCTTCACAAGCTTGTAGAAAGGAAGGTATATATTGGTTTATTTTATTATTTGCATTATCCTACTTGTAGAGTAGCATCTAGATTGTCTTCTCTCTACTATGTTGTGTCTATTCTCTCTATTTATTTATTTCCTTTCTACATCAAATGGTCTATTGGTTGTCTATGGAGGTGGGAATGCCAAAACATGGGTTTTACTGAGGCAAACCTCAAAACAGAATCATAATATTTTTATATTACTTTTCGTGTAGGTGCAATCCAATCGTGAGGAGCTTGTTGGAGAACTGTACCTTCGGTAAGTTGGCATCTTCTTGTTTTTTCCCCATAATTTTGTTGTTGGATTAGTTTACATTTATTAGTTATAGTATTCTTCTTGTTTCATTCTATATTTTCATATATTTCTATTAAACTGTAAAACCATAACTTTCAGGTTGTTAGTAGACTCTATGTTTTAGCCTACAATTTGAAACTTCATTCATATGGGATGCTAGTTTGTCTCTGAGACTCTAGAATGATGCACCAAAGTATAAACCACACATTGTCATCCCTTGGTAGAGATCCAGTCAATCTACAATCTAAGACCTCTCTGGTCTTCTCACCCACTTTTAATAAACCTATGTCATAAAGCATAAAGAACATAGAGTCTAGTTTTCCCTTCCTTTTTAACTTGTTGTTTCCATCTAAAGTCAAGTTAGTCTTGAGGAAATTTAGGAAAGTTTGCTTCACATAGACTCTTTGGTGTTTTAGAGACTTGGGATCAATGAATCTCCCTTCTCTATATTTTGGTGAACCCGACATGAACGTCCTTATTTTCAATTTTGTGTGTCAGAAATTTTCTCTCATGTCTTGGGTGTGTTATAGATTCACGTGTTGTGAAGCTTTATGAGATTTATGACCCAATCCATGACTTCTAAAAATTTTGTTAGGATTCTTCGACATATAAGGATGGAAGCTAGGAAGATCACCTTTGGTCAAACCGGTCCATCTTTCGAGGAAATAGTTTTAGGAATGTCTACAAGGTTCTCCAATCCATTTGAGGAAGCCTCTTGTCATATTCCTACCCCTCTTGCTTCTCCTATTGAAAAAATGAAGGAACACTTTGATTTGTTGTCATTGATGCCAACATTGTTTGTTGACAAGTTTTGCCTAATCCGATAAATAAAATGAAGACATCTTATTATGGTAATTTGGTCTAGAATTTCTCGTGTTATAAGATTAGATTATAAGGTTATAGTATGTTATTTAGGACTAATAAATGTCTATGATCAATATTTTAGTGATTTTGGATGAACAAGTTGAAAGCTTCAAGTAGCAAAAGTTTGTATTACAATTTTTGGCTTATACAAAGCAAGATGGTATGTGTAATTTGGTCCGCATTGCTCCAATTTTTGGAATCAATATTAGAAATTTTGGGAGACGGTTTACAGGTGTTAGTAATACATATATTCCAAATGTAACATGCTTATATGATCATATGGATGATTGGTGTTGGCTAGATTGGTTTATTTTGTGATCAGGTCTAAATCTTGGACAACCTAATAATTGATATATGTGATATTAAGAGTAATATGTGTTGTGGATGTTAAGAAGGTATACTTTAGATCTATGCCAACCTAAATCAAGCTTTGCATGATTGGATTGAGTGCGAAGAGGTTTATGATTCGAGTATGAATCCAACAAAGTGCCTTTGAATTAAAATAGGGCTACATCTAATTTGGCCAACCTAATTAATGTATGCGGATGTAGTTGGATATTTATGTAGGAAATTTTTGAGTTTCATAGCATAACAAGGATGTAATGTGATGTGTTCAAGATCAAATATTTCTTGAACTTTTGAATTTGTATTTGTGAGATTAGTATAAGGGAAGAATTGTTGTGAATGTTGAGCGACTACTAAGAAGAGCAGTATTTTATAGTTAGAGCTTCAAAGGAACTAAATTCAGCACAAGGAAGGTGAACCTTACATCAGTTCACACTTTGGCTATGTAGCCACTTTTATTTTGTATCCATTTTTGGCTATAAGCCTTATAAGGATAGTGTGTCCTAGAAGTGAGCCCTTGTAATATCTTATAACCAGTTATAATATATTGTGAGCTAATACTCATTGTGGCTTTTCCCTTTTTGGGTTTTCCACTTAAAAATATTGGTTTGCATATGTTATGTGGTCTTGAGATCTCTTTCATGTTTACATTCATTACTACAATTAGATATAATTTGTTAAATGGATGGATTATGATTAAATCGTTTAATAGAATACTGATTCACCCCCTCTTAGTATGTGGGGTGTTCAACATCTCCATTTGTCTCTTATATGGAGGAAGATAATGCTCTTGAGGTCCTCACAAAGTAGCTTCTTTTACTAGAACAAAGGCTTAAAGCTTTTCAAAAGTTTTTGAAAAAGGAAAAAATTATTTCCCAAGCAGTTAATGTTGTTAATAGATTAAGAGCTATGTTGGATAAGGACCTAAGAGGAATAGAACTTCTCTAGGGTCTTGCAGATATTATGGACACTCATGTCCCAACATAAAATCCTAACTTGGGCATCACCTGAGATGTTAGCTTTGAGACCGTTGAGAGATAGTTGGAAGTCTTGATGCCTAGAGTGTTAGTATGTATTTCTGAGACCAGTCCTTTTGTTGAAACCGCCACTAGGCCAAAGCAAACCCTTTTTATTAAAGTGAATAAGGTACCCTTGGGTTTTAGTTCTACCATTCATGTCTTTATTTTTGGTGGTAATCTTGGAACCCATACTGGTCCTTATGGTGGGGTCTCTACCAATATGGGGGTTGGTGGCTCTGGGTGCTCTAGTGGTGGTTCTACTGGTACTATCCCATCGTTTGATCCTATCTCTAATGCTTTATTATAAAATATGGGACAAATGTAGAACCAAATGGAGAACCTATGTAGCTCTTCTTCTCAACTTATGTTCCAACCCTTCTGTTGTCATAGCCCTTTGTCTATTTCCATCATGAACACTCCTTCCCCTTTTGGGGATGGAGATTCTAAAGTTTGAAAAGTACAATGGTTGTGGAGACCCTTAGATGCACATATCGACATTTAATGCTCTATGCACTAACTTCTTCCATCATGATTCTTTGATGGAAAAATATATTTTGTAATTGCTTAAGGATGCTACCCTTGAGTGGTAGTGTTTCTTACTAGATAATTTTGTCTTTTTGTTTGATTAGCTGGTGAATCAGTTCCTTAGACAATTCCAAGCTAACATTAGACTAAATATGGCATTCTATGATCTTGTATGATGCAAGTATGGGGACAATGAAAAGGTTACTGACTTCATTGCTCATTATCAAATATTTTTTCCTTAGATCTCCTATCCTCTTCTTGATTTTAATGTCTAGAAGGTCTTCATTAGGAATTTATAGAAATCAATGCAAGAAAGTTTCCCCTGATGAAGTATCCTTCCTTTGCACATTTATGTGTAGCATTGCATGAGTACGAACAAATGGTCACTCAATTTGGGGGTTCATCCTCGCACTCTCGTCTAGATGGTCAATCAGTAGTGTTAGTTATTGAAAATGGAAGAAACAATAAGGCCATTTAAAACATGGTCTTTTCTCCTCAAGGAAAAGGTATAGGGAATAATAGAAATTTCATAAAACTATCTGAATCCTATACTAGTGTTCTAATTTTTTTTTAAAGATAAAATTTTAACATTTCCAAAAGTTTGACCTCTTCTGAACCATATCCTTAGTGGTACGATGTGCAATAAGTTTTTCAATTCCATCAGATACATAGACATGATACCAAGCGATGTGTACACCCACCTCAATGGGAGGAAACAAAACTCTAATAAATCTGTAGGCAATCCTAATAGCTAGTTACAAATTTACACTGATCCATTTCCTTCTCATTCTACCAATCTAGTCACACAGTCTTTTGCATCTTTTGAGTTGGTCACATTTGAGTGTGTGAATAGGGTCTCGTTCATGCATATGTCTCCTATTGAGAATGTGAGTGTTATTCCTGATATAAATTTTACCTCATGTGATTTTCCACTAATTAAGAATTCTTCCCCATTGTGCATTCCTACCTAGATTAATGGAAACATCGTGACTAGTGTTATGGTTGATCTGACGAGTCAAGTGAACATATAAATCGAGGAAACCTTGTTCATTAACATTTACATAAGGAGAATTATGATGAGTAATATGCCACTCTCCGTACTCATGATGGGATTTATGTTGCCCCTATGGGCATTATTTATTTGTCGGTCCTAGTAGGACCTAAGGTTGTAGATGTGTCATTTTTTGTGATTGCAGAGTTCAACCTATTTAGAGTTAGGATAGGCATTACATGGATAGCCTTTATAAATAGGGTCATCTCTATAGTTCACAAGTGTTTGAAATTCCCCTATGAGGGCATAGTGCATGTGTTTCATGAAACTGGCTATAAACCATTGGTGTAATGTGGAGTATTTTCTTTGGATCACTTTTGACCCACCCTAGTCAGACCCCTCCCTCTAAGGGGAGATTTTTTGTATCAAAATTTTGTTAAATATAAGACTAGGGGATTGGTGATGAAATATAGTTTTCTTGTATCTTTGTATGATGTTTTTGTGAAGGCCTCTATGATAGTGCAACAACAAGCTATCCCTTCGACTTTGTCTAAAGGGAAGGAGAAGCTTTCTCTCGCTCTAAAGCCTTCTCCCCCTACATCTTCTGCTCCATTCGCTTCTACTTTCCAACTTGTAGTGGCATCCTTGGTTCCTACTCCTATGTGTTACATGGGAAGTGGAATGGTGCCCACGTGGTAGCAGGTGAAGCACTATACTTTTCAATTTACTATTCTTCCCATAGTTTCCTAACCCACTATATATGGAAAGAGGAAGTGTTCTCGTGGTGTTGATCTTATGTGTTGGCCTTCATGGCCTTCACCTATTCCTCCCCAATCCATTGGGTAGAGAATGGAAATATGCCTACTATCGAGGCTCTTGTGTCTATTTCTCCTCTTGTTGTTTTTTTTGTCCCTATGCCTCCTCCTCCCGCTCCTACTTAGGAGACAGCTATACCACCGATGATGGTTATGAATGGTGCCCAAATAGTTGATTAGTAGCTTACAACCTCTTGTCAGGTTGCATCCTCTAATTCTCATAGTTGACATAAGTGGCTTGCATGTGAGCACAAGCATAGGTGAAAGGATTTAGCCATAGAGCACACCGCCTCATAGAAGATAAAGGAGGATCTCTTTGTCCCTATTTTTTATTCTTTTGTTGCTCTGACAATTTCTATTATTTCTACTTCAATTCCCGTCATGTTTCTCCTGCTTTTGGATTCTCCTATGGGTGTTGATGGTGCTCACCCAAAAGGGTGCAATTCTTCATCAATCCCTCAATGGAGCCTCCTCTTTTGATTTCCATTCTATAGATTCCTATTCAATCCCATGGACATTCCTAATACAATGGTGGTGTCCTCTACAAATTTGTCTTCTTCCTCATTTTCTTTTGTTTCTTTTGTGGGGATTCAACATCCTCTGCTAAAGCATAAGTTGGAGGATGACCTCACTGTGAGTGATGGTCATAAGAAGGGTTCCCCTTCTTCAAAAGCTAGTTCTATTTTAGCTTGCACCGTCCTTGTGATAGAGGTAGCCCCCAACTTTTTGTAGTTGGTAACTACCCCTCTTTTCAAGGCTGATAGTGACTCTCGGGTGCTCTGTCCTTCCCTCGTTAACACAAGGAACTCCAAAGAAGTGCATGTTCAACTTGGTGTATGATATCCTAGCTCTGTCCTCAACCTTTGCATGATTGATGACCTTTACTTCACAAGAACTCAGAGGGGCCTTCCTCCTTGGCTCTTATTGTAGGTGAGTCAAAGGGTACTTCCCTTACTAGCCCACCCTTATATGCTCATCCTCCCTCCCCTTATAATGATCTAGATTGGGAGCAGGATAACCTATTGGTTGATGATGACTAGGGTGGTGCCTCTTTTACATGTATAGATTATATTTTTTTTAATTTTCGATATTGGGGACAATGCAAAGTATTGGGGTCATTTAGGCCTTCTTCCATGTTGACCCAATTTTTATTTTTACTTTGTCTTCATGTTCTCTTCTTCATGTTTTGAGAACTTTGGGGATTGGTGATAGTTCATATGTATACTAGATTATATCTATCTATATGTATGGACAATTTTGACTCTAAATTCTCATATCCCCCTATATCTTGATTTCATCTTTATTTGTCTGATTCTCAATGTTGTGGTTATTATGTGTTGTCCCTTGCATGTGTGGAAGCATACCATAAATAAATCTTGCCATGTATCTTATGCCACAATATCTCTTTTCTTCCTCTTCCTCTTCTCCTTAGGATGTCATGTGCTCCTATGCATAGCACACATCATCCTAAGGGTGGCTATCATGCTTGTCTAATTTTCAATAAGGTGAATTATTTCAAAAGGATTCCTTGGTGTCATATTTTTTACAATAAATTCATTGACAAAATAATCCCTTTTTGAAAACTCTCATTTTTCCAAAATGGTGTATTCTCTCAAAAAGGCCCCCTTGATGAAATCATCTTTCAAAAGGATCCCTTAAAGAAAGAGTCTAAAAAAATTCCCTTTGAAAAAGGAGCACTCTTTCTAATGGATCCTTGGTGAAAGATCTTTCAAAATGATTCCTTGATGACAAAATTACTTGCAAAAAATCTTGTGTCTTTTGAAAGGCGTGTTCCTTCAAAAGGGGCCCCTTGGTGTCTTGAAGTCTTGAAGGGTTCCCTACCAAAAGAACCCATTTTTGAAAGCCTTCTTCTCAAAAGAATTATTTGGTGTCTTACAATTGATGTCTCATTTTTGATATTTCTCATCGTGTGTCTTGGTGTTTGATGCCCTATATCTTGGCATCTAGCTTGGGGGTAGCCTGACTAGACCTCTCTTTTCTACAACTATCCTACAATGCATTTTATAGTAGTCATAAGCTTCTCATTTTATTAGACTGTGTATTGTGTCATATCTAATCAGACTATGTCTTATTATGTTGGCTTGTGTCAATTGGTGTCTTATTATGTCTTATAAAATTATGTCTATTATGATTTTCTTTTTCGTCTAACATGTTTATCTGCAGCCTAATATGTTTGTGGTGAGATCATAGCTAGCTTTGTATGATCAAAGACCCATGTCATCTTTTCATCTTGGTGGAGCCCCCTTTGTCATGTCAAGGTATGTTGGATCGAAGGGTCCTGATTCATCTATTACTTTTGTATATTCTCTTCAACCTCTTTCTACTTTAGCTCACATATGCTCGCTAAAGTGGGGGTAAAATGTAATGGTGTAAATTTTCACCTCGTATAAATTCCCATTAATTTACCCTTATTTTAGCCTTACAAGTTCAGTAATACAAAAACCTGGTACATTTGCGTCACTTTTTCTGCATGCCCTCATCATTTTGTTTTGGTGAGGGATTTTTTGTCAAAGATGCTTGTGTGTCACATGAACATCTGCATGTTGCACTTTCATCTTGATAGGATTCTCAGGTCAGGAGATGTTAGAGGTGTTATGATTCTCTATCAAATGTGAATGTAATGTCCATCTTTGAATATTGACCACCGAGAATGACCTTTTTGCCTCCAAATTTGCCTTTTGAACCTCATTCTTGGCCTCTCTTAGGTTTTATCTTCATTCTATCACTCCTTGCTTCTCCATCACCCTCTCTTTCTTTTATCAACTTCATACTTTACTTCTATGCCACTCTTTTTGCTCCATCACCATTTTTATTATAGGTGGTCCAATCTCTACTCCATTGGTATGGTGATCCTATATTTCTTCTTCCTCTCTTGGCTTCACAAGATCATAGAAAGGAAGGTGATATTGGTTTATTTTATTATTTGCATTATCTTACTTGTAGATTGGTATCTATATTATCTTTGATATCTACTATCTTGTGTCTATTCTCTCTATTTCTTTATCACATTTCTACATATTGTGGTATATTGGTTGTCCATGGAGGTGGGAACACCAAAATAGGGGTTTGACTAAGGAAAACCTCAAAACAAAGCCACAACATTTTTTTTTACTGTATGTGTAGGTGCAATCTGATCATGAGGAGCTTGTTGGAGAACTAGACCTCTAGTAAGTTGACATTCTTCTTCTTTCTTCCTTATCATTTTGCAGTTGGATTAGTCTAAATTCATTAGCTATAGTATTATTCTTACTATATTATGCATTTCCATTATTTATGTAAAATTGTAAAACCAAAACTTTTGGGTTGTCAGTAGAATCTATGTGTTTTAGTTTGCAACTTGACCCTCTATCCATACAAGACACCAATGCATCTCTGAGACTCCAACGTGACACACTAAAGTCCAAACCATGTGTTGTAATCCTCTAGAAAAGAGCCAACTAGTTTTCAATCTGAGACCTTTGTGGTCTGCTCACCCGCTTTCAATAAACCTCTATCATAAAGCATAAGGAAAATAGAGTCTAGTTTTCCCTTCCTTTTCAGGTTGTTCTTTCTATATAAATTTGAGGTAGCCTTGAGGTATTTTAAGGCTGTTTGCTCCATGTAGACTCTTTGGTGTATTAGAGACTTAGGAGCAGTGAATTTCCCTTCTCTACAATGGGATACATATGGTAATCTTCATCTTAGTCCAAGATTCATCTTTTTCTATTTTTTGAATTTGTTTTATTAAAAATCGTGTTTGTTTAATTATAATGTATACTTTTGACTATTCAAGTCTACTTTACTTTACCATTTTTGAGTTAATTTCAAGTTATTATGGCAATGCACCCACCATTGTTGAGCTAAAAGTAGGTTTAAGATTAATTTTCTTAACGATTCACTTGTAAATATAAATGTAGGTTTTTTAGAGAACAAAGATATTGTATTCAAGTGATTGAGATCAACTGTTATAATATTTTTATTTCATCATGGAGACATTTGATATAATTCATAAGGTGACATCTAATATATAATTCTTATTAATGATTTTAATCTTATGTCATATTTGGTATGAGAGAATATTCAATTAACTTCGTAGTTTGAATGTTGTTAATTATACTCAGTAATTTTTCAATATTAAATACAAGTGTATTTCACAAAAGGTTGGAGTACTTAGATTTACGTATGAGGTTGGATTTTTTATTTTTTATATTATATGTAGGCCATGATTGTGTTATGAGTATGTCAAGGCTACAATGGAAATGCATCTAGTATTTTTGAGTTAAAAGTAGGTTAAATATTCTTTTCTTAACAATTCACTTATTTATAAATGTATGTGTTTTGGAGAATAAATCTATTGTAGATAGGAAATTGAGATCAATGATTATAAATTTCACTATGGATACATTTAATATCATTCATAAAGTGAAATGTAAGTACTTTCTCTTAATCTTTCATAACATTTGGTTTGAGAGAATGTTTAGTTAACTTTTTAGTTCATGTTGTTTATGCACACCAATTTTTTAATATTTAAATGTAGGTGCATTTCTCTCAAGATTGGAGTACTTAGATTTATGTTTGAGGTTGTAAATAAATTATTTATTCTACCTAGGTTAGATTGTGTTATGATTACAATGAGTCTACGATGGAAATGCATCCACCATTTTTGAGTTAAAAGTATGTTAAAGATTATTTTTTCCTAAAAATTCACTTGCATATAAATGTAGGTCTTTTGGAGAATAAATCTATTGTATGAACAAGTGATTGAGACTGATAGTTATAACTTTTAGTATGGAGAAATTCAATATAATTCATAAGGTAAAATCTAAGATATAATTCTAAGTAGTGATTCTTAATCTTGCACCATATTCGGTTTGAGAGAATTTTTAAATAAATTTGTAGCTCATGTTTTTTATTATGCTCAACAGTTTTTTAATACTTAAATGTAGGTGTATTTTAAACAATGTTGGAGTACTTAGATTTATCTATGAGGTTGGAAACAATTTTTATATATTCTACCTAGGCCATGATTGTGTTGTGAGTATGACAAGGTTACGATGGAAATAAATCGATTATTGTTGAGTTAAAAGTAGGTTAAAGATTTTTTTTTTAAAAATTAGGTGTTTAGGAGAATACAACTATTGTAGATAGGCAATTGAAATCAATAGTTATAGCTTCATTGTGGAGACATTTGATATGGTTCATAAGGTGAAATCTAATATATAATTACAATTAGCCATTATTAATCTTGAATTATATTTGGTTTGAGAGAAATTTCATTTTACTTTGTAGTTCATGTTGTTTCTTATGCTCAACATTTTTTTAATATTTAATTGTAGGTGTATTTCACACAAGGTTGGAGTACTTAGATTTACATATGAGGTTGGAATTAAAATTGATTATTATACCTAGGCCATGATTGTGTTATGATTATGAAAAGGTTATGATGGAAATGCATCCACCATTATTGAGTTAAAATTAGGTTAAAGATTGTTTCTCTTAACAATTCACTTGTGTATAAATGTAGGTGTTTTAGAGAATAAATCTATTGTATGAACAAGTGATTGAGATCGATAGTTATAACTTTTAGTGTGGATACATTTAATATAATTCATAAGGTGACCAATAAGATATAATTTTAAAAAGTGATTCTTAAACTTGCATCATATTTGGTTTGAGAGAATGTTTAGCTAACTTTGCAATTCATGTTGTTTATTATGCTCACCATTTTTTAGTATTTAAATATAGGTGTATTTCACAAAAGGTTGGAGTACTTAGATTTACGTATGAGGTTGGAAACAATATTTTTTATATTTTACCTAAGAAAAGATTGTGTTATGAGTATGACAAGGTTATGATAGAAATACATCCACCATTACTAAGTTAAAAGTAGGTTAAAGATTATTTTTCTTAACAATTAAATTTTATATAAATGTAGGTGTTTTGGAGAATGAAGTTATTGTATGAAAATGTTATTGAGATTGATGGTGATAAATTTTAGTGTGGAGGAATTTGATATAATTCCTAAGGTGTTATAATAGTAAATGATTTCATTGTTCTATTAGTTTTAGTCAATTTTGTATATTTTTCTTAACATTTTTTAATATTTAAATGTAGGTGTTTTGGAGAGCAGTAGTATTTTGAACTCTAGCTCAGTGAGCAAGGATACAAGTAGAGAGGACAGGTGGCCTCAAAACTAATAGGGATATAGATCACCTTAGAGTGGTAGAGATGAGAATGACACATAACCATAGGGATTGATAGTCTAAGAGGATGACTATAGGAGACAAATTCACTAGGGGCACATTTGTGGATATGTGTGTATGCTCTACAACCAATTTACTATTGGGTGCCTTGATGTATTTTAAGATAGATTTGTATGGGACGTAGACAAAATGATATGGGAATTATTAGTTGTATTGATAATGGATGTTATTTTTATGTGTATGTTGATGATGCACATTCTATATAGTTATATTTCTTAGATTTGGATGCTCATAGGTAAGGATGTTCATGAATCTTATGTGTATTTATAATGGTGACATGTTTGCACTATTGGCTTGATTTTATGAGGTGTGGAAGAAAAAATATGATTATTGACAACTTTACCATTGTCTTATTCAGATAACATTATTGATGCTCTATTATGATAGGGGTCATGGAACGTGCTATATATGTAGAGTGGTTAGGTTGTATCCTAGAATCTATCAACTATCACCTAGACATTTATGTGATGGATGTCATTTTCTACCACTTACCAAGTAGTCCTATAGAATGAGTAAAACAATGAATCACAAAATATGGTTAGTTGATTAAGAGGTTGGGTTGATGTATGTGTGGTAAATTTTAAATTTTTTTGGTCTTACTATGGTTTAAGTTTTGCATGGTCACCATTTGTGTCTAAATATATAGAGGTCTTAGGTTATGTAGCGAAATAAATCAATAATTTACAAAAAATCCTATGCCCAAGAAGAAAAATAAAAAAAAAGATAAACTTGCAATTTTCACTAAGTCCCCACACCAAGAGAGGGAAAACTAGAGCTTTGTCTACTTGTGAAAGTTTTTAGCTTCACCCATGTTGCATGATCATTAAATTTGGTCCATCATCCTAAGTTTACCTTCCACAAGATTAGGTCTTGTTTTTTGCCTTTAATTAGGTACTTCCAAATGTCTACTTCACATTTTATTCCTTCATAAGCTACTTCCAAATGACACATTTTCTATCATGTTTCGTTAAAGAGAATTCATCTATTTAATGTATCTTAGAAGGTACACAGAGTCCATGAGTGGATTAATGAGACCTCTTCTAGTAGGTATAGATGATGGGTTGGCATAGTTAGTTTCATAGGATTAAATATGGTTTCTAAATTGCTCAATGGATGTCCTAAAACCACCAAAGTGTGCTTTTTACAATGTTTGATAGCTTTCTTTCACTTCAAAAACACTTCAAGTTGGGGTAATATTTTTTATACCATGCGACATATAATTTTTGGAGTTATTCACTTGATACCCAAGTACTCTACCAAACTAACACTCTTGGTAACATTTGATATAACATTTATGATTCCAAATTGATATCTTAATGTCTTGACATCTCCATAACATTTGTATAGTATTTTGGTATAACATTTATGATTCCAAATTGATCTCTAAATTCCCTAACATTGTCATAATATGTTGGTATAATTTAGTATAAATAAATATTGAACAAATATGACATAATTTAGCATAAACTAAAATGAAATGATTTCATATAATTTTCATCGTGCTTATTTTTTAATTAATTATTACTCATTAAGGTATTTTAGTAAAGAAATGGTCACATGTTATCATAAGACAATCATATATATAACTATGACTACCATCATGACAAGAAATATTGCAATAAAATAGTCTATAACATGTTATTGTTCATAACTCAACCATTCTAAAGTGATTACATATTCAACTTTTAAGTTTTAAATTAGGAAAACATGGACACAAGGAAAAAAACATATTGTATATTGGTTTATATAATATAAGTGTAGAATAATTATGTACACATACAAATTTGGCATATATGTCAACTCGAAATCTTTTTTAGAAAATGTGGCATTTGGCATCTCAAGATCTATATACAATGTACATTCTGAATAATTATGTATCAAATTCTAATTGTCCTATTGAACCCATGTCTCATATGAATCATAAACTTGTGGCGGATCATCAAAATATAACGTCTTCATGCAACTTGTGGATGCAAAGTTGACTACACAATAACAAGTCCAAACAAAAATTTGATTAATTAGCTCAATGGTAAATAAATTATATTACTAAATAGAAACTTATCTACTATAATTTAGAACTTTCAAATTAACATTTAAATCACTATACTGAACTACGAGTTCTCTAAACTATTAATTAAAGTAAAATTCAATTCTTGATTACCTCAAAAAAATCCAAGAAATTTTCTACAAATGAGGGTCTCTTAGGATGATCAAGGGTCTTAGAAAAGTATAATGGTAGAGGAGCCACATCGTTGAATTTTGGAATAGACTATAACTAGTAAAATAAAATTGATATAAATCAATGTATAATTGTTGGCAAAGAGGGAAATATGTATAAAAAAGAGGTTAGATGTGTAAATTAAAAATCTATAAAAATAAACTTATCTACTACAAAAAAAAAATACCATCGATGAGATTTTTTTCATTGTCTAAGAAGGAATCATCATGGATGAACCAACTATAATTTATTTTATAAAAATGACAAAAATGTAAGGTTGTTTGTATACATATAATCACAATAGATTTTAAATTAACATCTAAATCACTACAATAAACTATAAATTCTCTAAACTATCAATTCAGTTAAAATTTAGTTCAGTTACCTTGACTCTTTGTGGTTGTTGTGAGGATTTTTATTTGAATGATGGTCCCTTAGGATGATTAGGTTTTTTACTATAACATATTAACAAAGGAACCACCTCATTCACATTTGGAGTAGACTATAAAATTAAAATAAGATCAAGATATAAATTAATATATAATTACTCATAAAAAATGAAATGCACATAGTAAAAAAGGTTAGACATGTAGAAAAAGTACCATCAAGTCTAGGCCAAATTACATGGCTAAAAGAGTACCATGATGGACTTCTCGAAGCTCATCCTCTATCATCAATTATTATCCCACTTTTATATATTAATTTACTAATTTTTATTATATTAATTTCAAATAGGATATGAAGTAACTTTAATTTTTTCTTGTAAGAAAGGTTGAATTTTCTTCTCTTGTCTAACCCCTAATGTAATTTATTGTGTTCTTGCCTCTAATTCCTTCACTTGTGTTATAGACCCCGTTGGCACATCTCATGAATGTTCCATGCGAGTGATTTTATATTCAAATTTGTTTAGGGGTGAATCACTAGTCTCTCTGAGAGAACCTAAACAAAAATTATTGCACATAATACAATGATAAAGAAAATAAATATGTGTAGACAAGGAGGGTCCACCAGTATCAATTGATCCACTAGGAGCATCAATATCATGTAACCGTGCAAATTGAGAAGTTTGTAAAATCAAATGGCTAGTCAAAGAGTGTATGGCATGGGGGTTCTGATTTTTTGCATCTACAACAATGGTTAGGTGTGATATTGGAGGTGGATAAAGGATAGGAGTGGAAATAAATAAACCTTGCATTTTTCACATTGCCCTAGGTCTATCTCAAGGAATTTTTCTATCTACCCCTTGGAATTATCTAAAGTCAAAATATTTGGCACGATGGCCTAGAACAAACTCTACATATAGTTTTTAGATGAATATAGAGGGACACAAAGATTATTTTTGGGTGGCTTATCATAAACCATCCACCAAAAATCCTAAAAATGTATTATCATACACTCATGTGTGTACCACTTGATTAAAAATTTAGGTTTATGTACAATAACATGTAATCCAATTTCTTGGATCCCAAATAATTTAAAAATTAACACACCTTATAGTATTGATATGTTACTTGAAGCTTATTAATTTGATCTAAGTTTAATATTGGAAGAATTTAATTTGGTTAAAATGAAATATAAATCTAAGCTTCTTTTTTTTTATACATAAGTTGTGGGAAAAGGGACCACTTCCTTTTATTTAAAAAATAAAGAATAGAATTTACATCAAGGATTCTACGTAGAAACTAGAGGAACATAAGGGAAGACATGTGACATAGAAGGAACCAAGAATCCTAAAAGGAACTATAGAGAGTAGAAAGAAGATCTAAAAATACAAGAAGATTCTACAACAAGGAGCAAACAATGGAGTCACAAAAATGACAAAGAAAAATGGCTAAGCATGTATATTGTTCCAAGAGAGGAGAACCTCCATGGTCCACTGAGAAGCCTCCTCAACATATTCCATGCCTTCAAAATGAATATTTTCAACATTCGTCTTCCTACCTTTCTTTCTCTTCAGGCCAAAATCCGGTTTGGTTTTGTTCCTCATCTTCTAAGAGATCCTGAGTTTTTGAAGAGGAGCCAAAACCATGTCATGCCTAAAACCCTCAGGGCTAAAATCATCTAAATTGTACATGAACAAGAAGGTTCCATTAGAGTCATATCTATCCTCTTCTAACTCAGAAGGAATATTTGACAATTTTTCCAAAGCAGGACAGGTTGGAGGAGGAGAGGAAACCACAAGAAACATAGGATCTAGCTCTAGAACTGAGTGGGACTCAAAGAACATGCCATTGTTCCACCAAATGAAGTCAACGTCTAGATAAATTTCTTTCTTAACCCATATTTTATGGCTGACATACCTAGAACCATCCTTCCATTGGAGAGAGCAAGCCTCAATTTTATGTGCCAACATATTGCAATGAAATCATCGAAAAGGAAAACCTTCAAAATTTAAATACTATGTCCAAATTCCATGAGAATAATGGATCTGAATAAAGTGAAATAGGGGTTTGGAGATGTCAACCATTACATAGACCATCAAGAACCTACGATAAGGATCCATCCCAACTTCATCAAGCTTCACAAAGGATCCAACTTGATTAATTAGATCATTGATAAGATCCACATTCCACATGACTAGGGGCATGTTATAAAGCTTGATTTAGAGAGGAACATAAGTAATCTTGGTTGTAGTGGGGTCAAATAAGGGATTCCAAGGAGAGATGAATGATGAATGCTCAAGAATGATATTTTTATTGAACTTTTATAAACTTAAAAGACTTTATTATGTTATTAAAAAACTATTATGGTGGTTGATAATATGTTTAATGTTTGCTTGTTTTATGTTATATTTTGCTAAATTGATGGATATATTAGATATGATTATTTACATTAATTGTGCCTCTTTTAGTTGTGTTAATAAGGAGATAACTGTGTAAATTGAAACATCTGCTATCACAAATGCAATATATCTTTGAGGATTTCGTGCAGGCACTTGAATGCTGACTATGAGCTAAAATTGTTAGACACCCTATTTAACAACATAGCACTAATCATGCTCTTGAGGGCTCCAAAAAGTTTCTAAACTGCTATAATTATGAATTGGCTCTTAGTGCCGATTATGGGAACTACTACAGCTAGAATAATGCGAGATTCTCTTGATACTCTCAGTTAGAGTTTCATTTTTCTTTGTACTCTATAATCTGGAAACTTGCACCAATGTTTTGAATTCAAAATAAGGGATATTATTATAAATATCCATCCCTAGGTTTATTTGGAGTTAGTCAATATCTTGTTGAATATTGTAATTATTGTACTCTTGTTTTACTCACCAATTTTGGCCAATTCGAATGAAAATAGAAGGTTGATTTAAATCAATGTGTGAAGGACCCACTAGAGAAAGAGCAAGGCCCGCTCGACCGAAGAAGGTAATCCTGTGTCATTGCCATTTGATAGAGTTAATTTTGTTTTGTGATAATTGGTTAGATGTTAGCACTACAATTCTTGTTAATAAAGGTTCATCAATTATATTTACTCAGATTAGATTACTGTCATTTGAATTATTTAAATCATTCTACTATAGATTAGAGTTAGATTATTCATTGTAGATTTCATTAAATGAATGTACTTGTAGAAAGACCAGTAATCATGACTGATGTAAGGATAGAGCCAAAGCTAAATTGGGATGTGTTGTTGGGAGCTTAGTTTTATCTCTTTCTAGATTTAAATGTTTAATTCTTTGCAACATAAATAGACTCAACGTTTCCTATATTAGAGTTCATTACTTGCAACATAATTAGATTTTTGTTTAGCCACTTTAAATTCTGTATGCTAGATTTAGAGTTAACTAGAATCACTTCATAAATCTCCCAATGAACCACTTGCAATTGAGTAAGGTAACATTTAAACTGAGTCACTAGGACTAGAATAGGTTTAAATAAGCATCAATTAGTTAGTAAGTTAGAGTCATCCTTAGAAATAGTTGTTACATTATGTTTCGAACAAGCTCTTGAGAGCTCCTGAAGGCTCCCAAGGGAGATTGATTGAAATCAAAGTCACTATTTACAGTGCAAAACCCCCAATTTTTGGATTCCTTATCGTATATTACTCCGAGACACAGCCAGTTCGATAAATAAAGAGTTAAATGATGCAAGTTGTGACATCAATGACCTTGCCCATCATTTTTGGCACCATTGTCAAGGAAAATTAAGATCTAGCTATTAAGATAAAGCCTTAGTGTTGATAAGGGAGACAATAATTTGTGGATGAGACGAGCTAGAGATCATCTAGGAAGGTTTCTTCTATGAAACATTGATTTTTATCAAGAAAAAAAAATTGTACAACATCAGATTGAATATAAAGGAAATAATCCATAAAATATTTAAGATGAAGAAATGGGTGACCAAGAAAGAAATGATCCCCCACCGAATAGGACCTTTTCTTACCCCATTAATCTGAATAGGGAATTAGATGAGCTTTCTATGAAGAATATTTCACCTTTAGTGCTACCTACCTTTAGGGGAAAGACTTCTGAGGATCTTGATCAATTTCTCTTCGAATTTAAGGTCTTATGCGAAACTTATGACTATACAGCTCATAACCAAAAGCTGAAATCGTTCCCTTCTACCTTGAAGGAGTCTACTTTAAGATGGTTCATGGGTTTAGATGCATGATCAATATCAGCTTGGCATGAAATGGATTTTAAATTCTTGGATAAATACCAAGATTACTACCGAATGAGGGATAGGAAAGAAGAATTGTTTAGGACGAGGCAGATGGAAGATGAGAGTCTAGAGGATTATGTAGATAGATTTCAGTTTGTGCACAAGAGATGTGGAAATGGGCTAGATAACGAAATTAGTAAAACTATTTTCCTCAAGGGAATGATGATGACTCAAGGGATTCTTTGAATCTTATGGGAAAAGGAGACATTAATAATCTCACTTTGGAAGCTATTGTTGAAATATGCAGAAAATACTCTAGGACTAGAGTAGGTTCTAGAGGTTCCAGAAGAAACAAATCTTTTTCCACTGATGTGTCTTAGGTAATGGAATAAATTTCTAATTTAAAAACTGATTTACTTCTTCATTTAAATATGCAAGGAGATAAAAATACCACTAAGTTTTTGTCCATCTATTGTTCAAAGTGTAGAGGGGAACACCATTTAAGGGAATATCCATTGAATCGAGTGGAAATTTGTGAAATATATGAGAAACATCATGCAAAAATTTCTTGTAGTCTCCTCTTAGAGATTAAAAATTATTTGAAGAAACCACCAGTGGTGGCAGAAGAGCTTAACTATGCTGGGAAAAGATCTCAAAATGTTGGGTATAACTCTAACCAGGGGTAGTATGGTCCTAGAGCTAACTGGAATCATAACTCTTGGTCTAATAAAAATCAATGGAATCCGCCCTTTCCACCTCAATAACCACCTACATTTTGGGGTCAACCAAAATGGATGAATCCCTAGTGGAACCAACCACAGTGACAAACAAATCAGCCACAATGGCAATAAAATCAACCATAGTGGCAACAACCACAAACACAATTCCAACCATGGAAAAATCAGGGACCAATGAGTCCATGGCGTCAGTTCCCACAGTTAACCCAAGGATCTAATCCTACTCAAGAATAGGTAAACCAACCAAAAATTCTAGCACAACCTATTCCAGATCCAAAAAACAATCACTCTAATGCAAATCCGCCTACTTTGAATGTCATTGAAGCTAATGATATTCAGTTAAGAAGCCAAAATGTGCCATTTGTAGCAACCACTAAAGATCAAGAGGTAAAGAAAAGTGAAAAAGAGAACATGAATGATAAATAGAACTCTAAGAGTGAGCAAGAAGTTAATCAGACAACCTCCCCAGAGTGCTTGAAAATAGGACACATTGCTCCTAATAGCTCCCAACCTAACAATATGAATTTTGTTGATTCTCAACTTCTTTGAGAGTTGAAAAAGATTAAAATTGAAATCCCATTGTTACAGGCTATAAAGGATATACTAGAAATAAATCAGTTAGTTAAGTCCCTTTGTATGAAAACTCCAGGTAGGAAGAGGAAATTACCTTCTACCATTCAAATAGGGACCAAACTCACTGATGTATTATTAGGTAGGTTACTTCCTTAGAAATTTAATGATCTTGGAAGTCTTGTAATAACTCTTAGTATAGGAGGAATCGAGATAACTAATGTCCTGATTGATCTAGGAGTGGCTATTAATGTTATCACCTCTGATACTATTGAGATGTTAGGAATGTAAAAGATGTAGCCCACCACAACTATTTGGAAATTGGCCGATTAATCCACTACTAAACCTGAGGGAATTTTAGAGGATGTCATGGTTACTATTGAAACTTGGGATTACCTAGTGGAATTTCTAGTTCTTAGATCTAGGAACAAAGATTATGGATACCCAATTATCTTAGGTAGACCATGGTTAGTGATACTTGCAACATTGATAGACTGTAGATTGAAGGCAAAATGATCACTTCCAATGGAAAAAAATAGAAAGAGTTGTCATTGTATCCTCCTGCTCAACCATCAATTGAATCTAATACTCAACCTTGTTTTATGAGGATATGGAGTCTAAGGGGGATGGAATTGTGGAGTTGGAAATGGCTACTCTAATAAAACACATTGAAGAATGTGAGGAGAAAAATCTTAATCTTGAAAAAATTGAAAAATTCAAACAAAAGGATTGTCATAGGATGTTGCACCAACAAAATTCCCTTCCTTTTCCTTAAAATAAACTTGTAGGAGACCCACTTGATACAAATAATGAAACCAAGGAAATCAATGTGGTAGGAGATAAACCTCTCTTTAATAGTTCATCCTTGTCCCCTTCATAAGAAGATAAATTAAAGAAAAAATTAGAGAATCATACTAAATATTTCACATGGGAATAAAAGGATATGAGAGGAATCCATCCTTCCATTTGTATACATCATATTTATATAGAGGATGTCAAACTAGTAAGGCAGGGTCAAAGAAGGATCAATCTTGTTTTGAGGGATCTTGTCAAATAGGAGAAAGAAAAGTTGCTAAAAGTAGGATTTATATATCCAATATTGAATAGTCAATGGGTTTCCCCATTGGTTATTGTTACAAAGAATAATGGTAAGTGGAATGTGTGTATTGATTACATAGAGTTAAATAAAGCCACCAAAAAGGATCATTTTACTTTACCATTTATTGACCAAGTTCTTGATAATCTTGCTGGCAGTAGTTATTTCTCCTTCTTGGATGGTCTTAGTGGATACAACCAAATACAAGTGGCTCTTGAGGACCAGGATAAAAATACTTTCACCTATCCTTGGGGTACATATTCCTATACAGTTTTACCATTTGGGTTATGTAATGCAACAACTAGCTTTCAAAGAGTTATTTTAGCTATCTTTGCTAATTTAAAAACCTCATGTGTAGAGGTATATATGGATGATTTTCTGGTCCATGCACAGACATTTGAGGAAGCTCTTGAAAGTTTAAATTTTTTTTAAAGAGGTGTAAAGACCATAGGTTATCTCTAAACCATGAAAAATGTTCTTTGATGATGACATGAGGAATTATACTTGGACATCATATCTCAAAATAGGGGATTAAAGTCGACCCTAAGAAAGTTGAAATTATACAAAAGATTGAAATCCCAACAAATCAAACAAGAGTTCATAGTTTTCTTGGGCATGTTGGGTACTATAGGAGATTCATAGAAGGGTTTAGTAGAATTTTTGAGGCTTTATTTTCATTACTCAAGAAAGATGCAGAATTCTTATGGTCAGATGATTGTCAACAGTCTTTTGAGAAACTTAAACAAGCCTTAACTACTTCACCAATCATAAAAGCACCTACATGGGCAGTGCCATTTCATATCCATTATGATCCTTCTAATTTTGCAATTGGTGCAGTGTTAGGAGAAAAATATGACAATGATTCAATGCATGCAATCTATTATATTACCAAAAATTTAAATCCTACAAAAAGAAACTATACAACCACTAAAAAGGAATTTTTGGCTGTGATTTATGCAATTAACAAATTTAGGCATTATATTACAGGTTATAAGGTATTCATCTACACATACCATGTTGCAATAAGATATCTCATGAACAAGGTTGTGGTGGGTGGATGGATCATAAGATGGTTGTTATTGTTACAATAATTTGACATAACAATAATAGATAAACCTGGCAAGGATAATGTTGTTGCAGATTTCTTGTCAAGAATAGTTTTGCAGGGTGAGTAGGAACTAGTGGATAATGTGTTCCTAGATGAACATTTATTTGCAATATAAATACACCCTCCATGGTTTTATGAAATTGTAAATTACCTTGTAACAGGGAAGTGCCCTAGTCATTTCAGTTTTAAATAGAAGAAGAGGTTAATTCATTAGAGCTCCAAATTTCAGTGGATTAATGGTTTATTATTTAAAATGTGTCCTGACCATATTCTTCATAGGTGTGTTGCTGAGAAAAATGTATATGATGTAGTACATGGATGTCATCATGAGTCAGAAGGATGACACTACTCTTTGATCAAGATTCTTCATAAGCTTTTAGGAGTTGGATATTTCTATCTTACTAATGATGAATGATGTTTCATTATTTGTGAAACATTGTGATGAGTTTCAGTGCATGGGAAGACTGGCACTGACAATGGAGATGCCACTACAACCTCAAATAGCTCTTGAACCATTTGAGAAATGGGGCATTGATTTTGTGGGACCTATTGATCCACCTTATAGAGGATAACACTGTATTCTAGTTTGCACAAATTATGTTACAAAGTGGGCAGAAGTAAAGGCTCTACCAGAAGCAAGAGAAGACAACGTGACTGATTTCATGTACAAGCATATTCTTCAAAGGTTCAGTGCATCAAGGGAAATAGTTTCTGATCAAGGACCACAGTTCATGTCCTCCATGATGGCAACTTTCATGTAGAAATATGAAATGACACACAAAAAATCTACTTCATATCATCCATAGGAGAATAGGAAAGTGGAGGTTACCAATAGGGAGTTAGAGAATATTCTCACAAAAACTATGTCATTAAGAAAAACAGATTGGGCATAAAGATTGGATGAAGTAGTCTAGGAATATAACATCACCTGGAAGACTACAACTAGGTTTTCCCCATATGAATTGGTATATGGGAAGACTCTAGTTATGCCAATCAAGTTTGAATTGTAGAAACTAAGGACAACATTAGATGTTGGAATTAATTTATCAGAAGCAAAAGAAAAGAGAGTCTTACAACTAAACCAGTTGGATGAGATGAGGATGGAGGCTCTTCAACATACTGGAATGATTCAAAAGCAAAGGAAGGAATGACACAAAAAAAAATAGTAACCAGGAGATTCAAAAAGCGAGACTGGGCATTGTTGTTTGATTCTAGATTTCATGAATTCAAGGGAAAATTCCACACAAGGTGGTTGGGACCATACGAGATTGACCAAGTTTTTGAAAACGAAGTTGTTCAGTTGGTGCCCATTGATGGGGAGAGAAGAGTGATGTTGGTTAATGGCCACAAGTTGAAAATATATCACAAACCTGAATCAAAAGAAGAGTTCTTATCAGAAGTAGAACACATAATTGAACATTTTATGATGGAAGATATTCCTTCCATTGGGGAGTGTGATCTTAAGTAACCTTTTGAAGAAAGGCTTAAACAAAAGCTAGATTGAAAACTAGAAAATGGTGGTTTTCCTTTTGAATAAAGAGGATAAATTGAAAA
This sequence comes from Sequoiadendron giganteum, assembly GCA_007115665.2. NCBI lineage: Eukaryota > Viridiplantae > Streptophyta > Pinopsida > Cupressales > Cupressaceae > Sequoiadendron > Sequoiadendron giganteum. Next base: position 330,809,651 of record CM021104.1, on the reverse strand, counting down.
CCAATAAATGGTGGTTTACCTCTCTAAAAATATTTTTTTTAAATAGGAATTTTTTTAATTTTTTTTTAAGGAATGGCTGAAAACCAGAAATGGCGGTCTTCTTGGATCAACTTTAGTTTGCTCCTAAGAGCTCTTGAGAGCTCTTGAAGCTCCTAATGACTCTTGAGGACATGTTATGCTTCCAGTAGTTACCTTCACTTTAATTTCATGCTTTGTTTTAATTAATTCATTGGAAGCAAATGCCGACTGAGTTAATTAATGCACTCAAATTAACTATAACATTTATTAAAAGGTACTCATTTATTGTGAATATCATTGTCCAATATTGTCTTTTTGATTTAGATTTTATGATTTAAAATAAAGTAAGTGTTAACATAGAACTCTTCGCCAAAAGAGTTACTAATTACATAATAAATGGATTTAATTATTCCAAATCTGATGGAAGAATCAAAAGGTGATTTGAAAATATTGGAGTAATAATGACAGTTACTTGTGAGTTGTCCCATGTCCACACCAAGCAAGTTACTGATCTCAGCCATGCTACCAAAATTACAAATAGTAAATATGAAGTACAGGGTGGTGGCGTACAGATCGTCTGGACGAGTAAATGAATTGAGTAATGACATGTGTGATTGATACAAAATATTTCTAAAAATTGTTGTGGTTGGAAAAGGTTCCATTCAATTTTTTACTTAATTTAGTTAAGTCATTTTTTCTTGTAACACAGTGCAGAACAAAGAACAATGGGGAATAAACAAAATGTTGAACCGGAGAATTTCATTCTCAACCCAGAGACTAAAAGAATATTAAGGGAAGCTAGGTGGTTGTATTTTTTATTAAAGTATGAGGGATTCTAGTAGGACTTAGTTGAGGAATTCGTGAGAAACTTTCATGTAAATGTAACTAGAGTCCGGGATGAAGTAATTAAGGTAACCCCAAAAATTATAAGTGAAATTTCTAGAATTCTTGCTGAAGGAAATCCAATGGAAAAGGGGCACATGAAATATGAATATTTAGTGGCAACATTTTGTATAGAACTTGATAAAAGGTCAGAGATTCTATTGCATAAAGGAGAGTCAAGAGGAATTTCAGGCAACAGTTTGGAAGAACAATGGAGAATTGTAGTAACTTGGCTAATGAAATTATTCACCTATGAAGGATAGTATGGTGTTGTATTGTGTCTAGGGATGTGTTTATTAATGCATTTGAGGTATGGCAATGTAGAACCTTCCACTAGAATCAATTTTCCCGTGTTGTTGTTTTCCCAAATTTCCTCCATGGTAGCTAGGGTAAAATCTAGAGGAGAGTCTTCTATTAAGTATCATTGATTAATACACCTCATAATTAAGCACCACTTCTTAAAGAAGGATATTGATAAATAGGGGTGGTTATAATTTTTGTCTACACCTATTAAAAATAAAAAAGGGTCCACAGAAAAATTGGTGAAAGGAGAGTCTTCTAGTATAAAGAAGAAAAAACATAAGAAAAAGAGGAAGTCACATGAATCTATTAGGTAACTATAGTCACACAAAAATTATGAAACAAGACACAAGGTAAGAAAACCCTGTCATAGTTGAGATTCTTGTTTCAAATCCTAAAGAAACCCCAAATTTTGAAGGCCAACAAGAAAATTTTGAAGTTAGTGAGGAAAACCAACCACCTGAGCAATTACCTAAGCAACCTCTTAGTCCTCCCAAAGCCCCACTTTTGTCTCCTGATAGTACACTTATTGGAGAGTCTTTTAACTCTCAATCTGAGGAGAGAGAGGCCTCAAAAGAGTATGAGGAGGAGAAAGTTGAAAAGTATCCCCCACAATCTCCAATTGTTGCAAGAAGAGAGGGAAATGAACCAATGAATGAGCAAGAAAAATCCACTCAATTACAGGGGGAAGATTCAGAGGAATAAAATGAAATAGAGAAAGCTATGGCTATGTCAAGGATACAAGCATAATTGGAAGAGGAAAAGAGGAGAATATAACTCCTCAAAGAAAAACTGTGAAGGAAGGAGGAATTGCAAAATTCTATTAGTAAAATAGAAGAATTAGAGAAAGAAATGGCTGAGAAGGAGCACACTCTTCAAGTATAACTATGTGAAACAAAAAAACCATGCAACAAGTTAATGCTCAGGCATTATCTAGGGCATAATAAATGAATAGGGTTAGTACAATGGAAATAGAGAAACTAAGGGAAAATTTGCAACAAAAGGAACACCAATTAAGGCAACAATCACACCAGCTTAGGAAACAGTCCAATATGTTGCAATCATATGAAGCTTCTACATCATCTAAAGATATCTTTCATTAACTGTTGTGAAGCTCAAACATGAAAATGAGCAATTGAGAAATCATAACCAACAGTTGGAAAGAGAAAAAGATGAAATGAATTGAAGATTACGGTAGATAGTGGAGTTGTCTTATGCAATGCTATCAATGAGGGAACCTTCAAGATCTTATGCACTATTTCTAAGGAAAGGTTTCTTCAGTGGAAGGTAAACCAACTTCTACTCAAAGGAAAATAAAATTATGAAGATGATAGGGAATTCCTTAAGGATTTCTTCAATAGTCACCTCACTATCTAGAATCAAATGTGCGAGTAATTTCAACTTGGATTTTTTCTTGGAGACTTTGCATCATCCTTCCTCAATATTTTCATAGGGGAACTTCAAATTAGATCTTTTGTTTCATTGCTACAAAATCAGGTAGAGTGGGAACATAGGACACTCAATACAAGGAAGCACAATTGAAACTTGGGTTACCAATTAGGAATGAAGTTCCATGGTCCAAACCTTACAAAGCTCACTTTAGATTCTTGACCACATCAGAAAATATAGCTCCTATCTACATAAGAAATCTGAATGAGAGTATCCAAGTCTTCAAAAGGATTCAAGATCATCTACCAATGAGGGCTCAAAGTGTAGCCAAAGACAGGTTCAAAATTATCCCACCACAGCTGAGGAGAAGAGAACCTATTTCACCTAGGAACATAACTTGGAGCCTTACTAGAATAAGACTAGTAATTGATATTATTGAAGAGCAACAAGAAAATTGGGTAGGTATGAGGTTTAGGCCTCCTCTTATCATTATGACAGCTCCAACATTTGATGCACCACCACATTCAATTGGGGAAAGTCTGAGAGAGTGGATGGAATCAATTGAAAGGATGAATGAGTATGCTCGTTAGAGAAGGTTCTTAGATTATGTGTAACATGATGTTAAAATGGAAGACATAGTTACCTGGCTGGTGGCTAAGAACAAATATTTTCCAGACCCTCAACCATGAGGACGTGGTTTATATCAAGAGGGGGAGGATGATGAATGCTCAAGAATGATGTTTTTATTAAACTTATATAAACTTAAAAGAATTTATTATGCTATTAAAAGACTATTATGGCAGTTGATAATATGTTTAATGTTTTCTTATTTTATGTTATATTTGGCTAAATTGATGGATATATTAGATATAATGTTTTATATTAAATGTACCTCTTTTAGTTGTGTTAATAAAGAGATGATTGTACAAATTGAAACATTTTATATCATAAATGCAATATATCTTTGAGGATTTCATGTAGGAACTTCAATGTTGACTTTGAGCTAAATTTGTTAGACTCCTTGTTTAATAGCATAAATCTAATCATGCTCTTGAGGGCTCCAAAAAGATCCTAAACTGCTATAATTCTGAATTGGCTCTCACTGTCGATTCTGGGAACTGCTGCTATAGTTGGAATGATGCAAGATTCTCTTGATACTCTTAGTTAGAGTTTCATTTGTCTTTGTACTCTATAATTTGGCAACTAGCGCCAATGTTTTGAATTCAAAATAGGGGATATTATTATAAATATTCGTCCTTAGGTTTATTTGGAGTTATTCAATATCTTGTTGAATATTGTAACTATTGTACTCTTGTTTTACTCACAAATTTTGTCCAATTCGAATGAAAATAGAAGGTTGATCTAAATCACTGTGTGAAGGACCCACCAAAGGAAGAGCAGGGCCCACTCAACTAAAGGAGGTGATTTTGTGTCATTGCCATTTGATTAAGTTAAATATGTTTTGTGATAATTGGTTAGATGTTAGCACTACAATTCTTTTTAATCAAAGTTCAGAAATTATATTTACTCAAATTAGATTACTGTCATTTGAATTAGTTAAATGATTTTACTATAGATCAGAGTTAGATTATTCACTATAGATTTCATTAAATGAATGTAGCTGTAGAAAGACTAGTAATCATGACTGATGTAAGGATAGAGCTGAAGCTAAATTGGATTTTTTTGTTGGGAGTTTAGTTTCATCGCTTTCTAGATTTAAATGTTTAATTATTTGCAGCATAAATAGATTCAACATTTCATAGATTACAGTTCATTACTTGCAACATAATTATATTTATGTTTAGCCACTTCAAATTATGTATGCTAGATTTAGAGTTAACTAGAATCACTTCATAAATTTCCCAATGAACCACTTGCAATTGAGTAAGGCAACATTTAAACTAAGTCACTAGGATTAGAATAGGTTTAAATAAGCATTAGTTAGTTAGTAAGTTAGAGTCATCCTTAGAAATAATTGTTACATTATGTTCCCAACAAGTTCCTAAGAGCTCCTAAAGGTTCCCAAGGGAGATTGACCAAAATCAAAGTCACTGTTTACAGTGCGAAAACCCCCATTTTTTGGAGTCCTCCTTATCGTATATTGCTCTGAGACACACCTGGTTTGATAAATAAAGAATTAATTAATGCAAGTTTTGACATCAACGACCTTGCCCATTAATGAAAATGGTAGAATGCTAAAAAAACGAAGGGTCATTTTTACCATGAAATCACAATTTATAAAAAAGCTAAAAGAAAGTAGGAAGAAACCAAAATCTAAGAACTCAATCACTTGGAAGGACAAGTTGCTCTTAGTTTCTTTGATCCAATCCTAAATCGAAGCCAGAGACAGAGTACTTACCCAAATCCTCAACAATAACCCAAAGGTTCTTCAACAAGGACCACCTCCAAATCCATGATGGAAAGAGTAGAGCTACTGGGAAGAGAGGTGGGATCCCCAGTAGGAAAAGAAGATGGTCCTAGCATAGACACGGGAGGGGATAGGTTGGTCTATCGAATTTTCTCCATGCAAAAGGCCAAACACTCATTATAAGGGTTTTCTTTATTTTTGCAGGCCATAAGAACCTTCAGATCCAAATTTGGGGGCACACACCCAACACCAGGTGACTTACCAAGCATGGGCATCCCTAAAGGATCAAACCCTAGGGCTTGTGGAGGTGGAACAAGTGGAGCAATGTTTGTCAGAGCCGAACTAGAGTGAAGGGAATACCTTTTGCATCCCTCCCCACTCACAGTGTAGTTCCCTCCCTTCTTGGTGCCTGCCAATAGTTATCCTTTTGTCTGTACCTGAAGCCTTCACACCAGACTACAACCTACTTCCTCCCATACCCACCTCCACACCTCCATCACCGCAAACATCCTACGCTCCCAAACTCCCTATGCACATTTTCGTTGTTGCCAAATATATCATATAAGTATATTATATATTATCGATTTAATATGGGTGTAGACACTTAAATTATTCCACCTGACCCTAATCATCATCATGTCATTCTTAATTACATCCATTTATCATTTATCACCTTTAAATTAATTAATAATCGTGTATCACATCACATATTATTATTTATTAAATAATAATTATTTCCCATTTAATCCCATTATCTATTTAACTAAATTATATTTAATTATTTAATTAAATGAGATCTTATTATCTATTTATCACATCAAAAATAATTTATTAATTAATAATTCTCATTTATCTATTTAATTAAATAATATATTATTATTTAATTAAATGTGATCTAATTATCCATTTTCAAATAATTACTATTTTCATTTATCACTTAACTCATCTTTTCTATTAAGCTAACTCTTCCTTCCATCACCAATTAGATCGTCATGTGAGAAAATCAATTTTCTCTCACAAGTTAACTCTTCTACATTTAAGAAACTTCCTCTTAATTATTCAATAAACCGAGCATACAATTGGGAACTTAATGTGAATAATTATCATTTATTTTAATTAGATAATTTTATATTATCTCTTCATCACTTCAAAATGGAATTTTTTAATTTATCAATTGAATTAACACCACTGATTCTCTATTTAGTTGAATTCCTCAATCTTATCCTCATTTTTTGTTTGATTTTTCCTCGAAAATCTATAAATATAGTCTTTTCTTCATGAATTTGATATCTCACATCTTTATGCAAATCTATTATGTCAAATTCATATCTCACATTTTATGCAAATCCACTCTGTTAGAATCATAAATCAATAAATCATCAATCATACTATTATGTTGTTGAGACTTGACATTCACATCCAAAAAAATTAAAAAAAACATCACATCATTTATATTTGAGGTTTGTAGTGGAATAATTAAAGTAAAAATGTAATTTGATTTCCTTATTTTTGTTTTAAAATTATTTTAATTTATATTTTATTAATTTCAATGCTTACTTGATGAGAATAATAAAAAATATAAGTTATTGTTGGTGACACCAAGTAGAAACACAATATCAAGTGGTGATTGTGTTTGTAGGTTGGTAGAAGGTGAGAATGCATGCACCTACCTACAACTATATCAATCATCCATGAGTGATCATAATGAAGAAATAAATGATTATCTCCAACTTGAGAATGAGGAGTATGACCATGTTTTTTGTTACAACTATATGGCAAGTGAGGAAGATATGTATACAAATTGACTATCTCATATAGTGCATGCACATGTTGGTGATACAAATGGTAAATAAGAATATTTATTCTGATTGATATTTTACCTTCCTTTGTACCTTTCTCTAATTTTGAAGTTATTGATTATTATTTGCATGAGGATAGCATAGGCACAATTATACATGAAGAGACAAATGAAAAAAATAGTTTATGTACAACTAATGACGTTCAGTACAAAGAGTTTTTACTTGGAGAATGTGGAGTGGGTGATCATATGGATGCATATGAGAGCCTCTTTTTTTGTGTGCAACATGTTTTCCTCATCATGTAATATACACTTCAAAAGTGTAATATGAAAGTGATGTTGTAGAGATGAATTTTAAAGGATAAGTGTGCCATAGGTCTATTTTTGGAGCACATATTCAACACAATAGACTAATCAAATGAGTTTAAAATGATGAGAAAATTTGAAGAATTTTTTCTTCTCACGAATTGTCTCATGATGCAAATGGTTATGCTATTAAATTTTACAACATAGGTGAATTTAAGGTTTTATGGCTATCTATTATCCTAAAGGTGAGTGAAATTGAATATGAAGCTTTCCTTTATGTTGAATATGTAGTTTCCTATGATGTGGATTATAGTGTGCCTGATTTAAAATATTTCACTTGGGTCCAACATATGACTTGCAATAATATTGAGCAACAAAATATATTTTAAAAGGAAGATCAACATGTTTCTTATGATTCTAAAATTATAGAGATTCTATTGTTTCATTTTGAGTTGTCAAAGGATGAGTTTTATCTTTGGACATTTGTACTCAAAAAAGGAATATTTTATTTGCAATGTGAATTGGAAACATTCTTGTTTTTCCTCAATTTACCCAAAGTGGTCAACATGTATGAAAATAATATCGTTTCATTTTATGTTAATCAATTTTTTTAAATCTTTCCCCTAGTTTCTAAGGAAATAAATGATGAGACTATAGAAGTGTGGTGTCCTATGTTATTTGGTTGTCATATAATGGCAAGGTAAATAATAGAAAAGTATTTCTTTTGAAGAAATCACAAGGTTGTTGTGATGTGGAAAAAGAGATCCTATACCTAGTGAAAAATTTAATAATATCAATCTTTCCATGCATCAACTTTAGAAGCCAATTCAAGAAGGTGATAAGATTGGATAACAACCTAAAAGAAGAGACAATTTTCCTTGGACCTAGTTCTTTTATTTCTTTAAAAATTGGTTGGATCTAATGTGAATTAATTGGCCTATTTAACTATGTAACCTAATCTAAAAATATAAATTTTCCATATAGAATAAACTAAAAATTCATAGACCAAAGAAAAATCTAAGAAGGGCGGAGTTTTGTGCACCTATCCTACAAATTTTGGAGTTGAATTAGGAGGTCAAGGGAAATGGTGTCCTTGCCTGGGAAGTGTAGATTTTGATCTGCAACTTCCTAGTCTAAAACCTACATGTTTGCACTTTTTTCTTCCACTCTAAAAATTTTCCTCTCTAAATTTGAACCTACAAAGTCACAACAAAGAGGAGGAAAAGGGTGGCTATATAGGATTTTTCCTTGGTCAAACCCTCACTTAGCTATTTCTACTCTATGAATAGTTGATTGATTGACTAATCAAATGTGTGTGCTCCTAATATTAAGTGTATCTAAGGTTGTAATGAGATAAAATGATAAAAATCCTACTCAAATGTGTTAGAGAAGAATTCCTAAATGGCATGAGCAAGATCAACCCAGGAGAAAGTCAAATACCCTAGAGAAAATCCAAATGCATAAATACCTTGCTTAAGGCAGCAAGTAGATCAAATTTTGAAGTTGAGAACACTTTAAAAATAATTTTTTATGTGCTTGAAAGAAGCCAAAGCTATCTATAAAACCTAAATTCAATTATGTCCTTCCATTATCATCAAAATTTAACCATTGTGCTAATCTTGAATAATTCTAAAATTCATTTTGTAAAAATGGATGTATTTTGGTAGAGCTTAGATATAATTATAATTGCTTCTTCTTAATTTGAAAAAATAACTCATGTTTATATATTGGAACATAGGAATAAATTAAAGTGTAGGCCAACTCATTTAATTTTAATTTTTGGGATTAATTTACTGTCAACTCTCGGGTTTGAATTTACATATCTAAAATTTGAGACTGACAAAAATAGGAAATCATTTTTTTCATGAAAAAAACTTGGACTAGGGTGCTAGTGCCCCTATCCAACCCTTTTACATGAATTCAAATCTGATTTGTAATTTTAGGGTCTACTTAATAAAGACATCCAAAATATGAGCACTTGTTGGCGTTAATTTGGTGACATATGATCAACAAAAGAAATTTTAAGGGTTGCATTGACATGCTCTCAGTTGATAGGAAAATTTGAGGCTAGGAATGTATAAAATTAATCAATTGAGAAGATACTAAATCAAGTTCCAAATAGAGTGTGAAATTATATTTTCACTTTAAAGGGATAAAAATTTATGATGCTACATTTAGCCCCCACTATAGTAGCCATATGACACTATGTGCATATGGAAGCTAAAGAAATAAAATTAAATAATATCATAAAAGGATACCCAAAAGGATACTATAGAGAATGTATAATGTTCACCAAGCAAGAGAAAAAATCCCCCAATGTAGTAATTTGTAAACAACATTAGGAACCACATCTTGCAAAACCAACTCGTTAGAAATTTAAAATCATCCTGCACATACAAATAAATGTGTTAGTCCAATACTTCTAAGGAGAATGAAATTTGAGGATAAATGTATGCCCCCTCTTGTTTCTAGTTTCTTTATGGAGGTGAAATAGGGTAGCCATCTCAACATGTCAAACTGATTAGCATTTTGATGAAAACATTTTTGGTAGGGTCATGTGGACATAAAATCAAGGAAAAAAATAAACAACATAAAAGAGGGTGGAACTATGATTCTAATGTAATAGATGGCATAGAAATCAAATTTCACAATTCGAAGTTATGTTGATTTTAAGATAATATGGTATGAATGATATATTACGAAAATTAGCTATAAGTTATATTTTTTTTACCTTTTTTCTATTCATTTTAACCTTTATGATTTGAGAGCCTTGAGAGCTAAGCCCAATATTTTTAGGAGTGAAAATTTTGCAATGATGACCCTATCATGCACCAATGATCAAGGACTTGAGGGGGCACATCACACATGAGGGATGTCAACACAAGAGGCAAATTATGTTTTCATTTTCCCCATAGGATGGAGCTCATTTTAGTTCATTTTTAATGTTTTTTTAGCAAAGGGGCACCCCTTACCAAGTTTGACACCCTAGACCCATGAGGGTGCCCCTAACCAACAATGGTGCCCTAGACTAGGATGAGAACCCCCAAACAACATGGGTGCCTCTGACTAAGCACAATGTTTATAGAATTTTGCAATTTACTAATTTATGTTGACTTATCAATTAATGGTAGCTAAAGAGATAATATTTTTTTCTTGGATGATAGGGACCACCACATATGTGAGAGCATAGGGGGTTCATCTATACTCTCTTCTTCATGACCACACCCCACTACTCTTTATGGAAACACAACGCCATCTATGTGTACACCATGCGCACCATAAGATATCATGATGCAGTATTGATGGCACCCATAGAGTGGTGGGATGCAAACACCTCTACCTTTTATATATTGATGAGAGAGATAAAAATGACACTAGATGACTATATCTCATTCTTTCACTACTCATTCTGGGTAGGATTATTATCCACAAGGAGGGGAGGACCTCAGATGAGATCCTAGCTAGCCAATATTATTACATCAACCATGGCATGCCACAACATGGCAAGGGCCAAATACAATTATAATGGCTATTAAATTGAGATGTTGAGATTCATGTTATTCATCAGATTATGATTGCAACTATAGCACTAGAAGTTGAACAAAATGGATGAGGTATACACCTTCATGGGGGCCTCATTCATACTATACGAGTGATGGAGAAGCAACAAAATATGTTCACCTATATGTGAAGCATGTTGGTACACTTGTACTACAATCTTAGAAGATATATCCATTATGAGACATAGATTCTTATGACATGTACCCTTTGTTGGAAAAAAAAAGGATAGACAGCTGAGAGAGGGGTGAATTAGTTGTTACAAAAATTTATCTTATTTAACCTAAAACAACCTTTAATATCAAATATGATAATTAAAAATGGAAGCATAAATCAACAACACATCAGAGACACATGAACACCAAGATTTTTATACATCGAAAACCTGTTAGGGGAAAAATCACGGTGGATGTTAGTCCACAAGATTATACCCTGTTAAAAGTATAATGAAAGAAATAAATAGGGAATGCGCATGCATTTAGGAACACTACCTAGAGCTCACTACTTAGAGGAAGGATCATTTCCTTACATAAAATAATCAGATTAAATCCATCTGATGAGGTTGAATTGAGAAATTAGCTTCTACAAAAGCCTGATGACAATTTCGGTTAGGCACAAAAAAAACTACACACTCTACCCAAACTCCTTCACACTCTGCTCAATCTCTTTCACACTTTTCTCTGCTCCTAAATGATTTGATATTTATTCACACATATATTTCACATACATACACTGAGCATACACACACACTCACTTCAAAATGAAGAAACAATCGTTCTTATATATCCGCTATATGGATTTACATCAACAACTCTGTTGGCCAAGAATAAAGAATAAATTACAACTGTCGGCCTTAATACATGAAAAAATCTTGATGCACATCAACCTAAGTCAGCCACAACATAGTGAGGACCTAAATCAATATCCTCGAACATGCCAAAAAATAAAATATTAATCCTTATGGATCTGCAACACGTTACCACCATCATGTCGGCAAGAACATGAAAACTTGAGCACACATCAAAAAAATCTCCAATCACGATCACACCAAACAATACAAACATACAAAAAGGATAGAGCACAATATAGACTCATCCAGAAACGTTACAAGAACATGCACAACAATTGAAATTTCCAGAATTTCATCCTCTTCTTCAAAAAACATCTTTTATAGTAACAAAGTGACTGTAGGAACACACAACCTCATAACTTCCTCAATTCTTGATGCATAGAAAATTTTAAAAAACATTCTATATAGGCTCGACAACAAACCCTTTAGTTCATGACACATGAAACTCAGTGTACAAAACTTATCACCACTTGGATCTTCACAACATCACAGATTGCCTACAATATATTTATTACAATTTTCTCAATACCCTCGACATATACAACCTTCAAAATCACCAATGCTAATAGTGTTGACATCAATGACAACCACATATTAGCAATGCAACCACAACATCCAAAAATCTCCCCCTTTGGCATTGATGGAAACACATGATGTGAAGAATAATACCATCAACACAACTAGTTGTTCACATACTTCTCTCCCTTTGATCTATAGTTCTCTCATAGCTCTTTTCTCCATTTCTTGACTCTTCTCCCCCTTACTTCAATAGTTTTTAACATTTTTCTTCTCCCCCTTTGACATCAATTGAAAAGGTACACATGCTCTAAACCACATATTTAGCACATCTGACTACTCCCCTTGAGTAGCAACCACCACAACATCAATCCAGAATAAGAAATGACTATGAATTCATGGACTGATGCAAATACCTACATCACTTAGTTATGATCAAGAGGGGAAATCACCCCTAACTTATCTCTGAGGTACTAAAAGGTATCCTTAGATAATGGCTTAGCAAATATTTCTACAATTTTCTCCTTGGTAGGTACATACTCCAGTCTAACTTCTTTGTCACTTACTTTATCTCTCAAGAATTGACATTTGATGGATATATGCTTTATCTTTGAATACAACACTAGATTCTTAAAAATGTTTATGGCACTTGAGTTGTCACAAAATATAGCAATGGGTTCTTTATACTCAATTTTGACATCTCTCGGCATCTGCTTCATCCATAGTACTTGATTACAACTATTT